>JANHFL010009101.1:482125-497620 GCA_032468155.1 Oxyrhabdium leporinum | reverse complement strand
CAGTTTAAAAGTCCAATTTTCCATATTTTTGACAAATTTTCTATCTTTTTATCCCTTTAATTCTTCCTTCAAATTTAATTTTTTTCCTGAGTGCCAAAGTCGCAGCTAATTAAGTAGTTGTGGATCCTTTTACAAATTCGTTTACGGTTTCAAATGCGATAAAAAGTTCTTCTCACCCAGTTCCAGACACTGTTCACCTACTTAGCTCCAGGATACTCTTAGATCTTATTCGACTGCCCCAACTTTGTAGCAGCCATCTTGGACCGCCTCTTCTCTCCATGGCATAGAGGGAAAAAAGCCCAAGGGTTCACCAGGAGATTGTGATCTCCCTTGTGAACACACCAGGTGCCCCTCCTTAGCTTTGCCGCCCCTCCAAGGCAGCTTTTGGCTCCTTATGGAGTCCATAAACAGGGAGAAGTCAGCACAGAGATTCCATTTCCAAGTCTGGTGTCGTTGCAACGTCAGTTGGACCTTGCAACATCAGCCGGATAATGCTCTGCTTCAGTATGTCACAGTACATGTTGGCATTCATGGTTCCCTCAATGAACTATAGTTCCCCAATGCCGGCAGCACTCATGCAGCCCCAGACCATGACATTTCCACCACGCTTGACTGTAGGCACAACACACTTGTCTTTGTACTCCTCACCTGCTTGCTGCCACACATGCTTGACACCATCTGAACCAAGTAAGTTTATCTTGGTCTCATCGGACCACGGACATGGTTCCAGAAATCCATGTCCTAAGTCTGTTTGTCTGCAGCAAACAATTTCCAGACGTTTTTGTGCATCATCTTTAAAAGAGGCTTTCTTCTGGGACGACAGCCCTGCAGACCCATTTGATGCAGGATGCGGCATATGGTCTGAGCACTGACTGGCCGACCCCCACCCATCACCCCATCAACCTCTGCAGCAATGCTGGCAGCACTCATACGTCTATTTCCCAAAGCCAACCTCTGAATATGACTCTGAGCATGGGCACTCAACTTCTTTGGTTGACCATGGCGAGGCCTGTTCTGAGTGAAACCTGTCTTGTTAAACCGCTTTATGGTCTTGGCCACCTTGCTGCAGCTCAGTTTCAGGGTCTTGACAATCTTCTTATAGCCTAGGCCATCTTTATGTAGCGCAACAATTCGTTTTTTGAGATCCTCAGAGAGTTCATTGCCATGAGGTGCCACGTTGAACTTCCAGTGACCAGAATGCGAGCGTGAGAACGATAACACCAAATTTAGCACACCTGCTCCCCCTTCACACCTGAGACCTTGTAACACTAATGGGTCACATGACACCAGGGAGGGAAAATGGCTACTCAGGCCCCATTTGGACATTATCACTTAGGGGTGTACTCACTTTTGTTGCCAGCAGTTTAGTCATTAACGGCTGTGTGTTACTTTGAGGGATAGCACATTTATACTGTTATACAAGCTGTATACTCACTACTTTACATTGGAGCCAAGTGTCATTTCTTCAGTGTTGTCACATGAAAAGATATACTTAAATATTTACAAAATGTGAGGGGGTGTACTCATTTCTGTGATATACTGTATATGTACGTGTGTGTGTGTGTGTGTGTGTTCCAATCTTCATTACAAGCATAAACAAATCTAGTAACTATTTACCCATTGTAAGAGTATAGTATAAAAAAAGTACAGTGATTTTGGAAGAAACGAGTGGGAAGATGGGCAACAGAACACTCAATTGGAGAAATGGAAGTCCAATGCGTATTTTTAAACATGTGCCCAATGATGGATATATTTAATGGATTTTTGAGACAGCTGATATTAAGGATTTCTACATGGATTGTGATTGCCAAACATTTATTAAAACATAAGGCAATAGTTTTGAGAAAATTGATTTGCTCGGAGAAGCACTTCTGATTTGGCAAAAGAACACTAGGTAATGAGTTTATCTGGTTAAGCTCTTATATAAGTTCTCTGCTGCTTATACTACTGCAAAAAGTAATATGGATATATTTTATGCTTCAGATTATGATCCTTTAGGTCTAAGCTATTTTCACTTTCTCTATAGAATTTTGTTGAACAGCAAGATGGCCACCTCAAACACCTTCTCAAA
This sequence comes from Oxyrhabdium leporinum, assembly GCA_032468155.1. Classification (NCBI taxonomy): domain Eukaryota; kingdom Metazoa; phylum Chordata; class Lepidosauria; order Squamata; family Cyclocoridae; genus Oxyrhabdium; species Oxyrhabdium leporinum. Next base: position 495,549 of record JANHFL010009101.1, on the reverse strand, counting down.
ATTGTTCAACTGCAACATGTTCAGTTCACAAAACAGCAAGAGCAAATACAGGACCTGGAAGAAAAGGTAAAATTGTTGAATTTTAATGGCCATTTCTAATCTAGGTGAAATTTCAATGGGTTCAGGTGACTTATAACGAGGAAAGAAAACCGCAGCTTACAGAAAGTTTTTATACGGTAACTTTTATGTTGTCTCATGATTCCAACTTTCAGCTTTCACAATCTCATTCCTATATATGAAAGATTAAGTTTACCAACAGCCAAAACCAAACTACAGTTATTTAGGGAGCCAGGATTGAGAACTCTAACTATATTTGAGTTTCCAATATGCAGAGGATTTTTATTCATGTTTAAGTTCAGATAAGCTTCACCAGAACGTATGTTTAGGATTGCAGATTTCATTTTCTGTGTAACACAAGAGGATTCAATTACTGGGTTCATACATCATGCAAATTATAATTTGGTTTGTTTGGTCAACAAATTATGTGAATTCAGTCACTGTCTAGGTAAATTATGGCTTATGGATTAGCATGTGTATGAATACTATCCATGCAGCTCTTTAAAAAGTCTAGTGTTTTCTAGATGAAAGAATTTACTGCTCACTGTATTGAAGGAAGCTATCTTAATCTACCAGATTTGGGCTGCAAATATTTGAACAACTACTAGATGGGAGCAGAGTTAGTTTTCTCCAGATTTTTTAGGCCTAAAATGGCTATGTTTAACTTCATCACATGATATGGTTGATACTGCTGTCCCTAGTCAAATATATTTTTTTCCGTTTTTTTTCCTTTCTGGTAACTTTTCTTTGGCAGAAGACATAGCCTTCACTGAAGAATTCAGCTTCATAGTCTTATATCACAACTCTGAATGTAGTACAGGTGGTCAGAACAGACATATACAAGAATTTTTGTCCCCAAATTTTTTCCTGGCCTACAAAGATAAAGGGACTCTTATCTTTCCCTCCCCAGTCCAACCCTGGTGCATTCATAATTTGAGCTCCAAAGTGTTCTGTGAACAGGTAACCTGTCTTACTAGTATGAAGTATAGATATAGAAGTAATTTCTTTCTATTTTCAGATAAACAGCCCCAATTTTCAAGAGGACTCGCAATTATTTTCTGCAAAGGAAGATTACAGACATCCTAAACTGAAAAAAACAGCTAAAAATAGCAATTCTAGAGGTAGATGTGCTTATGGATTTTTTAAAGTAATTCTAGTGTTTGAAATACAGCACTATTTTAGAATACTGTTCTGGTGTATGCTTTGATACCAATAATATGTACAGTATGTAAGAAACAGATTTGGTTGATTATGCTTATTATTCTTCCAACAACACTAAAAAGCATTTTATTTAAAAATCTCCTGAAAAATCTCCTGAATCTCCTGAAATAAGTTCAAGTGTTCTTGTTAATCCTTTCCTCCAAAACAAGACATTCTATTCAATCTTCCATGATTCTCTTATTGAAACAGAGGTACTAGCTTCTAGTTATTTTCTGGGTACAATTCAAAGTTCTGGCAAAGATCTTTAAAGTCCTGAATGGTTTGTTGTCGTCTATTCATGACTTGATTAACATTATTTTCTCCGCCAGTAATGGCTTTTTAAGGATTTTTTTAAAGTTCATACTTCTGTTACAGTGGCATGTTATCTTCTCTTTGGTTCCTTTTGATTTTATGAGTACTCTGGATTTTCTTCAATTACTCTGTTATCTTCGTATTGTGTGACCAAAATTTTAACTTTTTTAGGGCTTCCAGAAAGCAATCAGGTTTCACTTCATCTAGAATTGAATTATTTGTTCTTCTTACAAAGAGGCATTTTCAACAATTTCTCCAGCACCATAATTCAAAGGCTTTAGTTTTAATTAATTCAGAATTTCTGATCGTCTAGTTTTTAGCCACATGCTGAAGCCAGAAAACCATGACTTTGACAACAAATAGGAATGGCTTGAGGTCAGGATATTTGAAAGGCTGCCTATTCCATATCATACTGCAAATCCACTAAAATCATCTTCAGAGGACTCCTTGTTTGTCCCTCAATTCCAGAGAACCTTGATCTGCTTCATGCTATCAGACAGACCTGTCTCACTTCCTCACTAAAACCTTTTGAAAGTTATGGAAAAAAATGCTTTCTTTGCCTTAGGATAGTCATCCTGCAATTTCTTCCTGCTGTTTCTATCAAAATGGCTTGTAATTATTAATTTTTAATCACTGCTATATATCACATGACTGCACCCAACTTAAACCATTAGTTGCAACTGCAATCATTAATCAACTCATTGTGGATAGTTAAGTGCAGTGTTATGTAGCCATGATACGCGACTTCCTGTCAGCTTCCCCATTTACTTTGTTTGTTGGAAGCCAGTGGAGAAGGTCACAAATGATGACCATGAGACACTGTGACTATAGTGAATCCATGCTGGTTGCCAAATTTCCAAATTGGGACCAGGTGAATGACTGTGAGGATGCTGCAATGACTGCAGGTTTGAGAACTAGTTGTAAATCTCATTTTTCAATGCTGTCATAACTTTGGTCACTGAATGAGCATTCAGTAAGTGAGGACAACCTGTTGTCAAGTCTCTTTTTTCATTCCACAAGATATTTAAATCAAGTAACTGTTTCCAAATTCCAAAGAGGGCTAACATTAGCATATGTAATATCTTTCTAATAATTGTTCTCATGGACGAAGTAAGACTGTGTCTTTGTGGAGAATAGCCCACAGAATATATTGCCCATATTGTGTTATACTGCTTCATCTATAAGGATGCAAGAACCTATTTCATAACTCCCTTATCTGACAAAGAACCCAGATAACTCTGACTTATTTTAGGTACAGATAATTCTGTCGGAACAGTATGCTTCAATTTCCTTAAATGTAGCAAAAATTGTACACTATGTAAAACTCAACATATGTTGATTACCTTGATGACCTTGTTAAAATTTTATGCTTGGATTTTATTAACTGGAAAAAAATGTTTATTTCCTGTGTTAATTTGCAGAATTTTGGTCGCTGACCTTAATAAAGAACTAATTAACTGAACCTGCTGTTAAAAATAATGGATATTCCACCCAAGACTTTAGTGTTGATATTCTTCCATCACTTCCACCTTTGAAATTTCTATTTCAAGAGTACATGTGAATGTCATTTTCATAAGCCTATATCTATTTTCAAATTAAAAAATGTTAAATAGATTCAAAGTTTGTTTAAGTTACTGCTCAAAAAAGTAATGTACATTCTGAAAAATTGCATAGATTTTCCTAAATTTCTGTGTCTTTTAGGTAATGCTACTGATTGTACTTGGATTTACAATGCAGGGGAAAGATCTAATGGCATTTATTCTATTAAACCCAATGGATCCAAGGCATTTAATGTTTATTGTGAAATGGAAGGAGGTAAGTCCTGTTACATTAGCAGTCTTCTTTTTTAAAAATGAATTCTTACCTTTTGCAAAGTGCTGACTTCCTTATATATTTCTTTATTAAACAAACTTGCTGTCACCACTATTATTTGCTGAGAATGCAATTTTAATCAAATAATAGGTAGCATGAGGTATTTGGATTTTTAACTGTAGTTGATTGTTGTTTATTTTAGAAAATATGTAAATCATTAAACCATTGTCCAATTGGATTAGACAAATGCATATTATAATTGTCTCTGAATAGAGACTAAATTAGATAGATTGAAGTTCATGCAGAAATGCAAATACGGTCAACGTTATGCAAATAATTTCTTTTTTGTTAAAGTGTACTCCAGTTCTCTTCTGCATACAATCTGATATGCAGCATTCATACAGACATACTTTGCAAGCTCTAAAAATGATTTAAAACAATCAAATGGTTGTATTAATAATTTATCATTTTCATCCACAGAAAACCCATGGACAATTATTCAGAAGAGATCCGATGGATTAGTAGATTTCAACCAAACTTGGGAGAGCTATATAGATGGGTTTGGTAATCTTGATGGTAAATATATTTTCCAGTTTTCTCAAAGTAACATTTATGTGTTTGTTGACTATAGCTTTTGAAAGGAGGAGAAAAACCCTGGACATTGATAAATGAGATTACTTATTTGGTCTAAGTGGTTGGTCTCAGAATTGTTTACTCTTTTCCCTCCCTTCAACCTTGTCTATTTAAATTCCTAAGCATAGGGCACCAGTCATTTAAATTATTACAAGCACTTTTAAATAAATTTGATTTAAACAAGTCCAGATGTAGTTAGTCATAAATGTAGATTTGAATGGATTCTATTAATGCACGTGCTACAAACATTTCTGAAAGAGGCACCCCTGCAATTTGTTCAGTTACTTTCTAAGATTTTCAGTGAGAAAGAAATGGAATGTTAGGGTTTAACACTTTTTTTCCCCTGGAAATGGTATAGAACAGAAATAAGGAAAAAGATGAGATTTTTAGCATCTCTGGAACCTGAGTCATTAAACACAGATTTGAAATTAGAAAATCTATAACACCTACATGAGCAAGATCAAAGTCATACGTTTTAAACTTAACGGCCAGTTTGCAACATAAAACAACAATAAATTAATGAATCATAGCTTGCCGCAGTGAAACTTGCTTATATAATAACTTGCTTATATAATAAATATATCAAGTTTTTAAAAGTTGCAAGACTGTTATCCTTGCTGTAGCAGACTCATACAGCTGTTCTGTTCAAAACCTTATTTTGTTAAGCAATGTTTTTCTATGTTTCTCTTAAACATGCTGCCAGGCTTATCCTATACACAGTCCACTTAAAATGCTAAATTTATGTGTGTCATAATGTTGTAAATGAAACTACTCAATATGCATTAAGGGTATTTCTCCCCTCCCTCAAAAATTATAGTATATATTCATATATACCACTTGCTTCACTTATTACACAGATTCACTTATATATACTTTATTTTAAAATGTCTTTACCGTCCTTTGCAGACTTTTTCAAAGTCTTTTTCTATTTATACATAGTTTTAGTTTCCCGCTTTATTGTTCACTGATGAATATTATAAAAGGGTAGGTGATCCAAAGTTCAAGGACTTCCAAAAGTCAAGCTGACTGTGTAATTCATGTAACACTCAAATCTTGCACTAAAGCTTGCATCTTCCTCTTGGATCTGCCTTAATCGTTCCATTTGTCCACTTGTATTTTCAGGAGAATTTTGGCTGGGCCTTCAAAAGATCTATTCCATTGTAGTTCAAGCAGACTACATTCTGCGTATTGAGCTTGAAGACTGGAGAGCTAACAAACGTTATATTGAGTATGCATTCAAAATGGGAGGTCCAGACAGAGATTATGCGCTCTTTCTCTCTAGGATTACTGGGAATATTCCAAATGCTCTACCTGAACAGAAAGAAATTAAATTTTCTACTAAAGATCATAGCAACAGCACTGAAAGAAAGCTGAACTGCACAGAAAGTGACTCAGGTAGATATTTTCTGTATATGCCAGTGTTTAAAGTTTTCTTATAATCTGGGAAAAAAGTGACAGAGGGTAAGATTTTCATAAATGTACTATGCTAAGAATAAAACAGTTATATATATATATATATATACACACACACACACAGAGAGAGAGAGAGAGAGAGAGAGAGAGAGAGAGAGAGAGAGAGAGAGAGAGACAGAGAGAGAGACTCTACTACTGACTCCTAAGTATAATTTCATCCTACTAAAGGTATTTAGGTTTCATCTGTGTCAGCATGTCAAAGCTATGATGCTGACTTTGCTGACTTTGCAATTGTGTTCAAATCAGCATTTAAATATTTGCATTGCATTTTCAAAGATGAATCCTGCAAATCCTTTCTCAGAAATTATCCCCATTTAGAAGATTGTTTGTGAAAAGACCCTCATAGTATGAGAGGGATACCGAGCAAGCAAGATTTTTACCACTATACATATCCTATGTGATGTGAAGCTTTGAGTGCAATAAAAAAAAACCCTAGTAGAAAATTACAGGAAACAAATGCCTGGCATCCAAGGCTTATTTCCAAATGACAGGAGGAAAATTATGGGTTTAAAAAAACCAGGCACCGATACGGCTGTTTCCCAAAATAGCTGTGCTTTTTGGCTTAGTATTTAAGAAGTTTCTCTTTGAATCCTTTTATGCTCCTTCTGTATCTAGATATCTTAGCACAGAGTGTGATCCAGAAACAAAATTGCATATTTCAAGCTGTTAATTTTTTCCCCCTCCCAGGCTGAGGTAGAAGAAACATTGAAGCGAATCCAGAGTCAAAAGGGAGTCCAAGGGATCATTATTGTGAATTCAGAAGGTACTGTGACAGCTAAGTTGATGGGAATGGAATCTACCCTTTGGTAGCACATAAGCAGTGTTGTTTAGGATTAAGGATCACTTGGGGACTCAGACATGCATTATGAAACCAAGGCTGAAATTGCATGGCTGTTAGGGAGGAAGTGAATCCCACTGTATCAAAAGCCTTGACAATAATTTGAGATTGTGCTATCTCTGATTATTAGTATGAATTAATTTAGTATCTTCTTTTAAAAATTGTGATCAACTTTCTGATCACAATTTCTAAACATATAATGAAGTCTTTTGAAACTGAGCCTCCTCAATACAGTTATAAAGTAGCATTTTAAAATCAGTGAAGTATACAAATCCAAGTTATGAAAGTAGCACAATATAAAATAACTGTTAAAAAAACTGTAAAATAAGCTAGGCTTCTGTTAATTCAAGAGCATATAAATTATTTGATTAAGATAGGCTGCCAAATAGATTTCCTTAATAAGTATGTATTAATCCAGAAATATAAAGGAATCTGGAACATCTAGCTCTTCAAGATCTTTTCAAAATAGCCAAGAAGTGATTCGTGTGTATACCCTTTGTAGAACTTTGCAAGGTGGATTCTTAATTCTAGAGCTCTTCCTCTAAAGGCCTTCTATTTTATAAAATTCTACTAAGATTTTGCTGTCTTGGATTTATAGTGTGTGATACAATGACTGAAGCAAAACTGTAGATCCGTTAAATAACTCCCTAAAGTACTGTAACTTGAATTTGAAGCAAAAAATAATAATAATAAAGATAGAGTTCCTATCTATTCAGGGTGCACAACAGTGAATTTCCTTCACTATATAATGTCTTGCTCCAGCCCTACCTCACCCCAGTTATAAATGCATGTATGGCTATATGCTGTCCTTATGGAGCTTGTAGGAGCATTTCCAATTTGGAAAATGAGTTAAACATCCCTTCTCCCTCTGTGATAAGTCTGGATTGCAATGTATGGGTTGACTCATTAGTATAATAAGGCAATTGTATTGATCCATCTTTACTAAAGAGATGGATACTGAATCTGAAATGAATGATCTACATACGTGCTTGCTATGTGCCACTTCTTTTACAACAGCAACAAGCAAAGTAGATTGGAATTTTAAACATCTTAACTTAAAAGCTTATTTTAGAAATTCAAGGTATTTCTGATTTTTTTCAAATGGTACTTGTATAACATAGTGTAATTTTGTTCTGCCTTTCACTTTTTTGAAGAATAGATTGAGTTGAGGCTGAAAGAGAAAACATTTCCATACAAAAATTCAGTCTACACTGAGCCATGTTAACCAATGTGTGCAAAAGGACTGTTGACTGCTCATTTTATAACGCTATCATACTTGTAAAACAGGCATGCATGTTTATCTGTTTATTTCAATTTTTATGGCTACTGATCTCAACCTCAGATTTCTGAGTGTTGAATGGAAGTTAAGAAAACAAATCGGCAACCAAAATAAAAACCATCCCATTGATTCTGTAAGAGTGATCCAAATCTTACATATAAAAAGATTCTGGTTAAATAAACATTACTAAAAACAGTATCATGTCTTAAATCCTTGGATGCTAAACTGCAAAGAGTCATCTGGGAGTTGGGAGGCCTGCAAATCTAATGAACCAAATTTAAAAACACATCAGGGTGGCCACCTTTGGCTCTACTCTTATGACAAAGGATGATGGAAGTGAATCATGCATCAATTAAAAGAGATATTTCTAAACCTGAGATGAAAGATTGTTGCTGTTCATTAAACTAGAAGGATCTATAAAACTGTTGCCACATCAGGCTGATAGTGTGGAAATGGAGGAAAGGCAACACCAGTTGCTCCTCTCCTCAGGAATGCTCATTCCGTGAAAAGTACCCCACCATCAGGCTTAAGATACTTTGAGAGCTCATAAAGAATCTCAGAGCAATAGCAAAGTAGTAGGAAAGTATAAGAAAAACAATGAACAGGAGTTCTGTGTGAATTCCAAATTGTTGAGATAAAGCTGTTGTATGAAGTAGCAGGATTTTACATCAAAACTGTTCAGTAAAAAATGGAGATCTCAAGATCTTCTGATCAAGTAATGTCTTAAATAATTTATCCAGAGTGTCATTTTGCACTCCACAGGTATCCCCATCAAAAGCACCATGGACAACTCCTCCACAGTACAGTATGCAGGCTTAATGCACAACTTAATAATGAAGGCAAGGGGCACTGTCAGAGACATTGATCCCCAGAATGATCTTACATTCCTGAGGATTCGCTCCAAGAAAAATGAGATCATGGTTGCACCAGGTAAAATTAAAAGGGGAACAAAGCTTTTTTGGAGCCTCTGGTAGAGTTGTTTCCAAATGTAACAGCAATGGGCAATCTATGTCTGTACCACAGTTTGTCTTTAAAATATTCAGGTAAGAATGGGTTCTAAATCAGGGGATCTCAACCGCCAGATCTGTGGTCCATTCAGAACTGGTCTGTGGAAGGGAATGGGACAACTTGCCACAGCCAACTTGCTCAGCCAACTCACCATGGCCAACTCACCACGGGACAATGTAGTAATTCTATTTAATTATTTGAAATAAATAAAAAAAGATTTTAATTTTTGCCATTCACATTTTATTCTGTTCCACCTTTTGCATCATTTCTTTAATGATTCTATTTTTTTGATATTAGTGTAACTCTTGTCCCCCAGCAAGTTGTCCTGTGGCAAGATGGCCATGATGAGTTGTTCTCTGGCAAAGTTGTCCTGCGGCGAGATTCCACAGTAGCGGTGGGTGAGCGTGCGCATGTGCAAAGCTCCATTGGCACGTGAAGCAGGCGAGCGCATGCACGTGCACCTCCATTTGCACAAGCAACAGGCCCGTGTTCCAACTGCATGTGCACTTGTACAGAACCCTCCCCTTCCCCACTCACACCGGTCCTCAAAGCCGGAAAGGTTGGGGGCTGCTATTCGAAATTATCTTTCCAGATATCAGTCAAGCCTAACTTCATTTTAAGAAACAACGATGTAGTAGATGGTTTTTGGCCTGATCTGTTTTAACAAGTCTAATGTTCATAATATTTGAGTGAATTTTCTATGTAGTTTATTGACTTCACACATTTATGTTCAGCCTTTTCTTGTACCTTTATTTCTTTGGGTTGCTATATCGTATTTCCTTTCTGTATTCTATATATAACTTGTGCTCCTATGTATTTATAATCTGCTTTGTCCAGTATTGTTTTTTCCAACTAGGACAGGTAGTCCCCAATGTCAGGTTTGGAAGCCATATTTACAAGGAAGCTTCCAAACTGCCACATTTTAGTGCCTGGGAAATTGGGAAGGGGGATCTCATAGTGGAGTAGATTAGCAGACATAACAACATTCTTTCTTGCCGAGTCAAGGACATGTTACACTGCATCTGGATGGGGATGTCTCTAAATGGGGCGAAGAATTGATTGGATCATGTGACGGACTGATGGGGAGCAGGGGGGTGGATTTTGGATTCTCTTTTGGGATAGGAAAACCCGGAACTCTCAGATTCGGGTTTTCCCAGATTTGCCAATATGACTTCTTCAATAAAGTTTATTATTTGGATGGACTTTGTTTCTGACTATTGAATGGAGATGAGGGAGTTTTGTTGGAACGCTGACACCCAAATTACCACCAGTAATTACGTAGTGACCATCCAAAGTTACAACTGATCTACCTTGGATTCAAAGTTCCAATTGTTGCCTCATTTGGCAACATGGCCGCATTCATGGCTGTTTGCAGCATTTTATGAAAGTTTTGCTGAAAATCGGCATTTTTGGTTTTTAGCAAATCTGCACCCATTGCTCAATGATCCTCACAAAACAGCTCATAAATTCAACTGTCACTACTTACGACCATGATAGGCAGTCTCCATTACAGTTGTATGTCAAGGACTATGTATACTATATTCGCAAAATGTCATGAAAACGTCATTTTCAGCATGTGCCACTAACCAAATTTCTGATCATGCCAGAAAGGTGCATAATCTCTCTCTACAAAGCAGTTGAAATAGTGTCACATGACACAAGAGTTATTATGAGTTAACAGTAACAACCAAACATTGAAACATAATTGCTTTATTTTTTTGCAGATAAGGACTATTTCCTGATTGTCATTCAGAATCCAACAGAATGAAAACTTCCTCAACTGGCCTGCATTCCTTTTACTTAATTGTATATTTTTATTTAACACTGATAATTATCTTCCTTGATAATGTCTGAGATTCCTTTCTTAAGATATTAAAGATTTAAGGAGTCTGCTCAAATTACTCAAGGGTTACTCCATGGAGAAGACAAAACGTGGAACCAAAAAGAGGATCAAAGATGGAAAGTTTCTTTAGAAAATATATAACTAAATAACTTTGTTCAAAACACTTGTAATAACTCTAAATCTTTTTTGTCTTCCTTTTATTTTGCACTTGTTTCTTTTAAAACAAATTAAAATAAGCAAACCTTTCTGTGTTGATTTCAGTAAAGTTTTCTCATGCTTTTCAAAGTATTTTCTTCCTTGAAATTCATGCTATTGAAATATTTCTCTGAAAATCAGTCTATTTATAATATTTGGTGTACCCTTTGAATCAAATTCTTCCATTACTGGTGTCAGGAATATGGAAGACAATTTGTTGATCATTTAGTCAACCAATTGCGAAGTAAATCCTTTCTGTATAAGATACACACATACACAAATATAAGTGCCATGAAGCTTATACTAGTGTATTCTAGTAGAAAAGATAACTCCAATTTGTTAGTATCCAGATTAGGGGAAAGCCAAAATCCCTCAAAATCAGGGGTGTCAAACTCAATTTTATTGAGGGTCTCATCAGGGTTGTGTTTGACCTTGGGGGCTGGGGTGGGTGTGGCCAGAGTGGGCGTGGCCAGCTCAACATCACTCGTATCAGGACACCTGTGGTGGCCCGAGCGCTCCAACAGCAAAAACGGGGTGCTGAGCTCAGTTTTCAGCTGCAATGGCCTCCAAAGGCACTGCGGGCCAGTCCTTCGCTGTTTCCAGGACAGCCCAGCAGGCCAGATCTAAGCACCCCGCAGGCCGGATGTGGCCCATGGACCTTTAGTTCAACACCTCTCTCTAAATTATATATTTAGGAAATTTGGTTTACTACAGTAGACATTTTAAATCTCCAAAGATTAATAGACCAGCTAAAAATAAATGTGAGCTACATTTGACATATGTGAACAGTCCTCTTGGTTTATTTTCTATGTTCCCAGTCTTCTAGATGGCAGCCTGAATGCTCCAGATCATATATGTGTGGCATGACCTTTGGAGGAAGGTAATGGGGGAATATGTCCCCTACTAAAATTTGCACATCTTTTGACTGAACACATGATTATAGTGAGCTAATTGATACAAAGTTCAAGGGAAGCTCTTTCCACAGTACTGTAGATGCATGATGCATTTTTAATATAAAATAGCTTCAACTATATATAACTCTCAATTACACATGAATGCTGTGACTGCAATCCCAGTCAAACCGATATTTGAGGGCAGTTTAAGAATAGACTTGAGGATTTCATATTCACATTGGATTAACCCATAGCTGATATTTTAATGTGAACTAAAATTCTAGAGCTACCTACATTCTCCAAAAGTTGTAATTTTTAATGTGACACAAGTCCCAAAGGTGCTTTTTCAGGAGGCAAACAGTCTTACTTGTTTTTCTTTTGAAGACGGTTCACTTCTCATCCTTCTCATCCAAGAAGCTTCTTCAGCTCTGACAATAGTGGGGAATGGAAGGATTTATATTCCTTGCAGACAGGTGATAATCTGCATCCTTTTAGTGGGTCATTGAAGTACTACAGACTAATGTGACCAGGTGATATTATGAAATCCATAATTCAAGACCAGCCATATTAATAATATTTGAACTAAATGGAAATGGAAGTGAAATTACATTTAAAGTGCAGACTTAGCAATCTAGCTAAAAGTGATATGGCTCTTAGCCCTAAAAGCAGGTGCCGATATTTCCAGATTTATCCTGCAATCAGTGATATTGCTGTGCAATCACTAGGTGGCTCCCTCCCCATACAAGAGGCCTGCCAGCTTTCTAATTTCAGACAAACAACTCTAGCAAACCCTATCCTATAATTTTGCCAACAGTTACTAGCAGTACAGGAGAAACAAGGAAAGTCAAATCTCCTTCAAGTCAAACTTAACTCCTTGTGACTTCATGGACATAGTTTTCTTGACAAAAGTTCTGAAATGATTTGCTACTGACACCATTTAAAATATTTTTGAAACTTCCAGTGAAACAATCTGGATGTTTCCTGGAGAATTCCCAGTTCCAGTTCCAGCTTGCTTAGCTTCTGACTTTCTGAAGCTTGCTAGGAAAAACAGCCTTTGATAACTTTTGCAGCTGAAAACTTCGCTAAGTCAACAACTGCCTTTTTCAAACAAAGCTAATTCTTTTCCTGGAATATGTAATTCAGCTGTTGAAAAACTGAAGCCAAAATGACACTGGTTTGATTGAATTGTTTCAAAATGTCCATCTAACCTATCAGACAAAGTCATAATTGCCACATTTCAAGTTATTACAATAGTCCTTGGTTAGTGACCACAATTGGGATTGGCAAGTTTGTCACTAAGGGAAAATCACATGACTACAACTTGCAATTTTATTAAAGAGTTAGCAATTCAACTAAACTGAAATGCAGTAACAATGAGCTGTTGTTTTGACCACTGAAAAGGCAGAAAAAAATACAGCTTTTATAAACAAGCAGAAAACTAATTATATAACGTAATTGAAAGACCTACACATTCCAAGCTCATGCAGCGGTAGACGTTTATAGGAACTCAGCAAAGATTAATGTTTAATTTCTAAGCTATTAAGTGTTCTTGGCATAGTTACTTAGCCTAACTTACCTCAGGTTGTTCTCAGAATAAAGTGGGGAGTAGCATTCTCAGTAGCTACAAGCTATAAATACATCAAGTATATGTGAGAAGCTTCTCTTCAAATCCTTCTCATCCAGAAGCCAGAGTTCCACTTTGTCTTCTAGTCACAAATACAAATAACTCTTCATAAACAAGTCATTGTGTGTTGATCTCCCAAAGCTGCTTTTCCAAAAGGCAACTGTACTTTCTTGGGGGGGATTATACTTCTCCACGCCAAACCAACCCAAGGATGCTGTGGAAGTGATGTCCCGGTGCCTGGAGGCCGTACGGGTCTG
>JANHFL010009101.1:470661-482025 GCA_032468155.1 Oxyrhabdium leporinum | reverse complement strand
AAAGAAAGAAAGAAAGAAAGAAAGAAAGAAAGAAAGAAAGAAAGAAAGAAAGAAAGAAAGAAAGAAAGAGAAAGAAATGAAGGAAAAAAAATCAAAGAGTGTATATGAAAGAGGATTAAATATCCCTTCAATTTAAGAAAAGTTTATTGCATGCAAAAAGCTACTACACAATAGACAACCCAATGTTATAGCCTCTGTTTCACATAATAGCTTTCCACCTGACTGGAAAAGGCTTTCTTCAAAATACAGTGGTTGTCATCATTGCCATCACTATGACCAAAGGCCATATTAGTTGGGACTATGAGAATAAGAATCCCAACTCATCCCAACCCAGGTTAAATAAGCTACTATTAAAGACAGTCAAAAGCTGGACATTTGTGGGAATCCCAGGCCTACAAGAACAGCCTTCTAGTTCCCTTAAAAGGTTTTATGTACTTTTCCATGTGGTTAATATATTGGTATATCAATTCAATGATGTTTCTATTATCAACTTCAGGTGGTTGGTGGTACAATGTATGCGAAGAAACAAACCTGAATGGAAGATACATCAGGTCAAGCTCAAAAAGAAAACTAGAGAGGAAGAAACGAGGACTGTATTGGAAGCCACAGAAAGGAAAACCTTATCTTCTCAAGTCAACCAAACTGATGATATATCCTACAGATTTTGAAACATTTGACTGAGCATTATCAAAGTTTATCTAAGAAAATTCAAGCTATTTCAGTCAGATTCTGGCAACAGTCCTTTCTGGTGTACAAAGAAAATCATATTAAGGATGTAATCAAACCGTAATAATATTCTTCCTTTGGCTATATATCTCAGTGTGCTTTGTCCTGCTTCATATAGTCAAGAAATAAGCAGAGCTTATTTTATCAATTTTCCTTGAGGGCCACTTTAGTAGAATACTTCTTAGTATCAATGCTACTTCTCAAGAAAGGCAGGAAAATTGAAAGTTCTCACACCTTCCTTGGAACAAGATTTTGCCTCAGGGAAGGAAGGTGAATCGCCACTGCTTCACTTCTGTGAAGTGTGGGATGGAGATTTTGTCTCACAGGATTAGGTAGAAAATGTCTAATCAGACAAGGAATCACTATATTCATTTTTACCAAGGATAGAAGTGGTCTCTATTCACTTCTTCGCAGGAGATCAGTGTGTTTTCAAACGGGGGGTGGGGGGGGGGTTGCCACCAGCAATCTTAATGCTTTAGGCACAAGGCAAACTTTTTTTCTCTTTCCTCTATTTAGTTTAATGCTTTATTTCAGTTCTCTAAAACAAAATGTGGGCTGCTTTTTTGCATCTGGGAGCCACAGAGGGAATGTATGCTTGGAGTTGTTTAACAAAAGAAAATAGGAACATGAAGTTTAGTAGAGGCTTAACATATCTATTTTCTTCTCTTGTTTTTTTAACAAAACTATCACAAATATGATCAGGGCAAGGATTACAGACTGGGGTTGGTTCCATATGGAATATAGACCATGGATTTTCCATCTCTTGTTAAGCAGGAACCAAAGGAGATGTCTAAAATCAGAAGTCATTTAAGGGGAAACAGGCAAGTTATGTTGCTCCTAGCTGTACAGCTCTGTTCATAAAATATCTATATCCCCCCCATCCAAGCAAAATCTTCCACTCAAATGAATTACATAAAACAAATGAGCCTCATCTTCAAAAAGTTCAGCTGGGACATAAACATCGTGCATCCCATTGGAATTGCACCCCTTTATTCATTTTTTTCTATATACACCAGCCTCTCCTAGCTTTGTGTTCCCTCTCTATGGTGTCTACATATGTTGGGTTCATGTATAGTAAACAGACTGGTTGGGAATCGTGGAGTATTGCTCTGACATCCCTGACATTCACCCTTTGGGAGAAATGTGACTTCCTAAATATTAATCTAAATCTTAAATATCACCCTGGTGGACATAACTAGTTCTGAGAAACTAATTTCTAATGAGTCTAAAAGTCAACATAAACTGCCCATACCGTGCAGAATCCTATATCAAAATTAAGTAGCACTGTTTTAATTTTAGAAATCAGTGCTTTTAAATCAAAGAAACATCTTTTAGCAGTTAGGTATTCTGATTCAAAAGTTGCATCCTAAAATATCAGATATTGGAGGACTTTATCTGGAGCATAGAGGATGGATGTTCAGTATTATCACCAGTTAAATGAAAGCAAAAGAACATCACCTGATCCTGGGGAACAGTATTGGAGAGAAACTGTGTTGTACTCTCTGGCTGCTTACTTGTGCATGGATATTATTTATTGCAGGATCAATCTTCGTGTGCCCCTGACAATGACCACCTGCCCTAGGACTGCTTTTCCCATAACATTATTTCTCAATGGGTTATTTTTAAAAAAATAACTGACTGATGCTTTTTCTACCATTGCTTCTCACACAGCTGCTATCTGCTCTATCTCTAGTATTTAAGATTAGTAAATCTGGGCTGCAAAAATCTGAATCCCCAAACTTTTAACTATTAAATTATTTATCCATGTTAGTGTTATTTTAGCAAGTTGTTCATGTTTATATTCTTTTTTGAAAAACAAAGTTAGTATCCTTGATTACATGACAAAGGAGAAAGGTAGAATATCTATTAAATAAATGAAAAATAATAAAGAAAATAACACAAAGCAATTCTGCCCAAAGATATTAAATGCAGATTCTGGAACTACTGAAGAAAATTCATATATTTCCCTATATATCAGTTTGCTATCCAGAGTCTTATTTAATGTATTTGTTTGAGTAGACACATGTTATTACTATGCAGCAATCTAGAAAATATAAAGAAGGAAGTTTAAATCTGCAACTAAATGAATATGTGAAGTAGCTGGTGGTTTATTCCTTCTCTTTGAAAGGTGACACATTATTCAGTTGTAAACCATAACCTCAATAGAAATAAAATCTGGCATAAAGTTTTCATGATTTTATTATGGATATATTATTCGGTACCATTCTGTCCTTGCTAGGACTTTTACTCGCATTGATTTATTACACACTACCTAATGGTTGGTTGACTGCAACTATTATCCCTCTTCCCTAATCCCTAAAACATATATAGTTGTAAGAAATAAAATTACCTCCCAAATGTTCTTCCTGATATGGCATTGAAGATCATTAAATTTCTCCTTCAGAAATTAGAAATTTGTCTTGCTCCCTCCAAGAACCCTCAAGTTTTAGAGAAGGTTGTTCCACAGGTTTCCTTAGCAAAATGCTTCTTGAAGAACTATTGCATTTTTTGATAATTTGTATATTATCATTCATAATGGTCAAGGCGCTAAGCTAGAGAAAAAAAGTTTGGTATAGTGGTGAGGGCATCAAGCTAGCAATTGGGAAAATGTGAGTTCACAAAGCCAGCTGGGTGACCTTGAACCACTCATTATCTCTCAGCCCTAGGAAGAAGGTAACAGCAAACCACTTCTACAATTTTGCCAAAAAATCCTGCAGGGATTTGTCCAGACCATTACCAGAAGTCAACACTGATTCAAAGTCGCATGTGCACACATGCACACACACAACCTGAAGTGGTTCTAAGTAAGATTATAATGAGAAGACCAAAGGTTTAATTTTGACATACTATTCAAAGCATGTGATATTGTTCTTGCTTTGCCTGAAAGGGTGCATTGAAAATGGAAATAATAATGCACAAATTTGATTAGCCAAGAGGTCAACAAATTCAGATAAACTAGCAATCCATTAGGAAAAAATATTCTTTTCTGGCCCACAGTTTTTGGAGGAAAGATCAGGTTGACATTTTATGAATATCAATTGATTAATATCAAAGGAGTTGGTTGGTTGCTGTGGGAGCAAAGAAAAAAAATGAGAAGCTCTTCTACTTCCCCAAAATAGAAGTTTGCTGAGGCTGCAGGAAGTTGTGCTAGCAAGTAGTGACAAAACATCTAGCAAGCAGCCAATCCCTATATCAACAGCAGATCCCAATAACTTCTATTTGCAAAATAATGTTCTTTGTCTTTGTTTAAATGATCCTGTTTTCAGCATTGTAAGCCATTAACTGAGACAGGCAGCATGTCTCTCTAGCTTTCATATCACTTTCATAATATAGCACTAGGTTACTTAAGCATGATAAATGTCCACATTGTTTGCAGTAGAAAACAACTAAAGCACAGTTATAGCTATCGAAGCTGGTAGCCAACACCTGGATGACCAACAGATGAAAGCAGAGTTCATTTATTATATCTTTGCACCACCTAGACCAGGGGTGGCAAACTCAAGGCCTGCAGGCTGAATCCGGCCTGCAGGGTTCTTAGATTTGGCCTGCAGGGCTGCCCTGGAAACAGCGAAGGACCGGCCCGTGGTGCCTTTGCCAGAAAAAGCAGAGCTCAGGAGGGCTGCACAAGGCCCTCCGAGTTCCATTTTCACTGGCAGAGGGCTGCAAGAGGGCATTGCAGTCAAAAATGGACATTGAGCTGGCCATGCCCACCCTGGCCATGCCCCCCAGTTCCAAGGTCAAACACAACCCTGATGTGCCCCTCAATGAAATTCAGTTTCACACCCCTGATCTAGATGTTTGTTTGCATTTTTCCAGACCCAATCTAGTACTGTACTATATATGCTCGCATATAAGCCTATCCACAGATAAGCTGACTCAAAAAATTTTTAACCAAAATACCATTGAAAAATGCTCCAACCGCAGATAAGCCAACCCTCATATTGGTCATGTGTTTTAATTTTCACAATTGGCTTAACATAGACAATCATAAGATTATCTATTTTTCATAGTATTTTGGTTAAAAATTAGAGGGTCAACTCATCCAGTGATGGGTGTATGCACAAATGTAAATGGGATACACAGGTACTTTAACTGACTCACTATATATTTTGAGAAAACACAATTCCATCTAATTCAGAATATTAAAGGAATTGAATTATTTGCATATATCATATCATCAGCAAACAGATGTACATATGTAAACATTTTAAAGG
Source organism: Oxyrhabdium leporinum (assembly GCA_032468155.1). NCBI lineage: Eukaryota > Metazoa > Chordata > Lepidosauria > Squamata > Cyclocoridae > Oxyrhabdium > Oxyrhabdium leporinum. The sequence goes on along the minus strand of JANHFL010009101.1, from coordinate 477,085 downwards.
GTTGCATCTCAGTGATAAGCAGACAATTACAACTGGCATAGTGTCACAGTGCCTTCCACAACCATAGTTCACTTTTGATTAAAGTGAAAATGCAATCCATTCTTGAACTAGTATCATTAACAATAGGAGCACACAATTTCTCCCATTGTATTTCCTTCATCCAGATCTTAGTGGAGTAGCACACTAAATTATTTAGCAGTCCTAGTACCTTTACTGTAACCAGGGCATCGTATAATTTAAATAATCCATTCTATCCACACATATTTCCTTAGCAGTGATGTTTTTTGTTTTGATCTAGTGGTGATATTATATAGCTAAAGAATAGGTAGAATCCAAGCAAAACAAGATTAATTCAATACTTATATCTTGGAATGTAAAGACCAAAGAGGAAGGATTCTTTTCTACTCAACTTTTAACTATTGAAATTAAATGAACACAAAAATAAATTCTGGTAATTAACCTTTCGGTGTCATAAGTGATCTTCTGAATATACTCTAAACAGAAAACCAGTGATTCAAATTGACTCTGATACAATTCAAAAACAACAGCATACGGTGAACCTGGTTTAGGTTCAATGAGGAACGTAAAAGCTATCATCTATATCAATAATTAGTGAATTATTGAAAAAGTAATTTGTCTCAAAGTGTTCCACAACCTATATACAATTTGCGTCAGCCAATTATGTTTGCATGAAGAACAGCAGAATATAAAATAAGTTGCAAAACTTGAATGCGCTAGAATTATTTCTTTTCTTCTTACCTGTAGGTTGTATTTGGAATATAAACATCTCTTGCAGGAAATTCCAAGATCTCTCTTGTTGGTCGAACTCTACTATCTGGGTAAAGTTTTACTTGCAACAGTTCTGGAGTTAGACAATAGTGTGGGTTCTCTGGGGCTGGAGAAATATCAATCTTCAACTGAGCTATGGAATGACAAATTATAGTATAATCCAACCTTAAAATAGCCATTTGCCTAGAAAACAAAAACTGATCTTCAATATGCTTTTCAGCAGTGATATGTTCACTATACCTGTGATAGGTCTCAAGCGCCTTAGAACAGAAGAAGGCCTCTTCATATCCGCAAGGAATTTGTATAAATCTTCATCACTCAACCGGTCACCTTCCTATAGCGATAAACAAGGGAAGCAATCATTTCAAACCATGTAAGAAGTCTCCACCAGTATTCCATGTTGTCCTCCTCTATATAGTAGTCCTTGACTTACAACCATTCAAAGGTACAACAGCACTGAAAAAACTGACTTATCCACATTTTTCACACTTATGACTGTTGCAGCATTCCTATAGTCAGGTGATCAAAATTTGGATGCTTGGCAACTGGCTCATATTTATGACCATTGCAGTTTCCTGGGGTCATGGGATCACCTTTTGCCATCTTCTGACAAGCAAAGACAATGAGGAAGCTAGATTCACTTAACAACTGCTTTACTAATTTACTTTCATAAATAGGCCCTATCCTTTTTTTTCTTATTTGCATTATAAGCAAACCCAATAAATAAGGTCAGATGGGGTTCAGACCAAAGGAAGCACTAAATGTTTTCTGCATTCTTTCAAAAATGAGGAAAAGCCACATGTCTTCTCCTGGACTATCAGTACAATTCCTTTTAACTCAGTAATTACTCCTATTTCATTGCATCATTCGAGCTACTGGACTTAGAAAAGCATTAGAAGTAGCCAGTTTAAAATATGGTACACTTTCCTACTTAATGGTGCCATAGCCAAACTATGTTACACAAGGAAGTTAGAGAATTCCATGGAGAAAGGTGCTTCAAACACGCTGAATGATGCTTATGACACACAACCTATCTCATTTGAAATCATATGCATCAGAGTGAGAATATAAAGCTTAGTGTTACATGTCCTCTTGCACTGAATCCACACATGAATTAGGTAAAGAGATAGAAGCAGGCTGAGAGGATGCACCAAACTCTTGCCCTCAAAAGTATGTGGCTTCTGGGAAAGTGTGCAATCACAGACCACTAGTTATATAGAAGTGCTATACAAAAAAGGAGTTTCAATTTGCATTGGAAGCTTACACTGGTAAAAATAATATACTGTAGCTATAATACAAGAACGGATGAGACCACATCTGGTGTAGTGATGAAGGAATGAGGCTAGAAACCAGTAGACTGTGAGTTCTAGTCCTGTCTTAAGCACAAAGGCAGCCGAGAGGCCTGGGGCCAATCATTCTGTCTCCGCACTCAGAAGACAATGGCAAACCACTTCTGAAAATTCTTTCTAAGAAAACTGCAGGAACTTATCTAGGCAGTTACCAGGAATCAACAGTGACTCAGTGGTGCCAAAACAAAAGAAACAAATACATTGGATATCTTCAAGCTATGAATTAATACCTGTCAACAGGTCTCCTTGTATTTCTACAATCTATAATCTTGGTTAAGAAAGATATGGAATAGGCGCTATTTATCAAGTGTATCACCAAAAGATAGCTTATTTGTGCATGTCTAACTCATGGAGACTACATGGTTTCTATCCTGATGTTAAACTGGCTTTTTTTTGTGTGTACATATGTGAATATAATTTATAGTTTTTGAAGGCCTAATGAAACCTTAACTAGTTAGGATAACAGATTATAAAATAATAACAATAACAACATATGACTAGTTGTAGCAAGTGTAAATATATCAAGAATGTCAGAATACCTGTTTAAAGAAGTTTGTCACTGTCAGAGTAGCTGGTCTAAAGTTAGTCAGGTTACAGGCCTCGTCCCCACTAGTGGTTCTTTCTAGAGAACGCCTACCAACAATGCTAGAGTTTCTTCTTTCAGACCAAGATCCTTTGCGTTCTTTAAAAAAACAGTAAGAGAAATAAAACTTTCATAATTACTTTTGAAGCTTAGCTGTATGAATTTTGGGAGAAACAAGATAACAAGACAGTTATGCTAACACAATTTTACTCCTGAGGCATCAAAAATGCACAAAGCAGTCATTATCCTTACTTCCCACACCAAAACCACACCAAGTGGCTTGTGCTTATTATAAATCATATGGCAATTTATGTCTTTGTTTCTCAAAAAAATGATGAAGTTAGTCATTATGAAAGATATGGGCGGTTTAGAAATAGGAAATATAAACAAGTAAAATTCTGAATACACTGAATACTAGTCTCCAACAATAAAATACTCCATGATAATAAAATCACTCTTGTAGAATTATGTTCACCAGCCAGTAACACTTTCACAGAATTAGCAGAATAGTTTTAGAAAACAGCAGATGGACTAGGAATAAAATCCCTAAAAGATCATTCTATTTGTTATTGCAGGATTATCTTTTTATTTCATGGGCTGCACACAAGGATCCTCAGCAACTTAGGTCTTCAGTTGGTGCTGGTGAATGCCAGGTTGATATAATAAAGCAGTGACAAGATCCATGATCTTATAATGAGTGAGACAACTAATTTGAGATGAATCATTCAGACCTGGGTGATCAAAGCAGGTGATCACCTCTTGCAGATATGCTCATCTGAGTTTTGACTTTGGCACCAGTTGCAACCCGAAAGATTGGAGTAGCAGCAGTCATCTAAATGCATTAACACTTTCGGACGATCTATACCATAGATAACATGTTGTGAGATCCTAGGTGGTCTCTAGGAAGCAGGTTGGTTTGCGAATGTTGTACTGACCACTAAAGCTTGCTTCCATTATCAAGTCTGTGGGTGGAATCTGCAAAACTGTTAATTTGGGGAAATGTTAACTTGCCCTTATGTATCATAAAGCTGGTGTGCCAGAGTACTTATGGCCATTGTGGCAACAAGAGGTCTGAACCAAATTTTTGAGGATCCAATATAGATCAAGGATCACATGTTGGATCTACTTTTTTTTGTCTCTGGGCAGTTGTGAACTGAAGGTGGATTACATTACCATCAGTTCTTTATCAAGACCAAATCACTTTGTAGTTGCTTTTGGCTTGCTAGTGCTGCCCTGTCCACAGAAAAGTCAGAAGCTATACGATTAGTCTGTCCCAAGTGACTAATAGACCCAGATGGATTTCAGAAAGGCTGGGATTTCTTTTCCTTGGGATCTGATGATGTCTTATTCTTTATCTGAAATAGATATGCTCTGAGGACCTAGTGTCCAATTACATCAATACATTTTTCTGTGTGTGAGTTCTGTAGTACTCCCTGGTATTCCAAACAGTTGTGAGAGATGGGATAGAAGAAGGAATGCCTAGATCACTACTGAAAAAAGACAAGGAGAATCAGACCCAGCATATGTAAGAAATTACACTTGGTGCTTGGAGCAGGAAAACATAGTTATTCTTCTCTTAATGCCAATTCCTAGTGGCTGAAATCTTCCCGGAAAATAATGTGAACTTGGATCCGTGAAGTAGTAAGCATGTTGTTGAAGTATTTTTTATTCTCTGTGACCAGTTCCAGTTTATGTTGCCAAGTGGAGGGAGGTCTATCCAACCACATGGTTTGCAGGGTATTTCAGGGCTTGATACTCTCATCTCTTCTGTTTATCATCAACATGAAATTACTGGCCATTATTCAGCGACACAAGATCAGGTATCCTCAGTGTACTAGTTATGCTATGTCAATTCATGTCTGTGTTTGGAAGCTGCCTGGGCCTGGATGGGGAGTAACAAGCTAAAGTTTACTCCTGAAAAGACCGAATACTTATGGATGTACAAACTGTCTGGTCCTGTTGATTTTTAATCTTTGGCTCTGAATGGAGTTGCACAGAGCTGATGTGCACTTATCCTGAACTCACAGTTCCTACCTGATCAAGGAGCAAATAGCAGCGGTAGGTTCTTTGCACAGAATCATCTAATGCACCAATTGTTGATCTCTCCTCATGAGCACCCATATTTGGTCACTTCAAATGTGGATTACTCCAATGTGCTCTACATGAAGCTACCTTTGAAGATCACTTTAGATCTACAGCTCATGCAGAATGAGCAGTGGAAAAAGTTGTGGATACATCTTGATAAGTCCTTGAAATATCTCTGCTATGTGAACTTTGCAACTGAGCTTCCAGTCGCAAAATGGCGGTCACCAACTGTAAACTCCTTTATGATATTGAACCTGGCTGAGAGACTGCCTCTCCTTTATTATTTCTGCTCATCTTGTACTTCAAATCTCATTCACCGGGCAGTATCATAGGATCTTCTCTGTTCCTACCCTTTGGGAATGGCCTTCAAGCATTTAAGCATTTATTTACAAACTGGCTTTTCCCACCAACTCTGATAAGATAGGCTGGTGGTGATAATATTTGAAATGTCTGGCTAGTTTTTGTGAAGATATGGCTTTTCCCCTTTTATGGGATGTTCTTTTTGTCTTTATTGTTTGTAGATGTTGTGCTGGTTTTAACTGTATGCAGATTATGTTTTTTTATGGTTTTTACAGTTTTTTATTGTTTGTAATGCTGTTTGTGTTCATGTATCTGGCTATTTTTGTATTTTTTGTGTGTGTTTTTAACTTTATAAGCTACCCAATATCATGTATGTGAGAAGGATAGCAATATAAATAAATAAAATACCAGCCAGCCAGTTTGTCTTTGAATTGAGGCAGCTTTATGAAAGGGAGGGAGGGAGGACTTAGTAAAAAGGAAAAAAATGAAATGTAAGTTAATAAATATGTATTGTGTGGCATACTCAATCCAAACTCTGTAACAGTCAAAGAAATGCAACAGTAATTTACATTTTGCGGAAAAATAATTAGAGCGTGCCTGGACAGTTCTACATTATTATTATATTTTTATTGTATGTGTATGTATAGCAACAAACATACCTAATGCTTCTATTTCCTATTTTCCCTACAGCAAGAAACCAGTGAGATGAGCTGGGCTGAGAAAGTATGACTACCTCAAAGTCACCCTGCCAGCTTTCTTGCCTAAGGCAGGACTAGAACTAACCATTTCCTGTTTCTAGACCAGCGCCTTAACCTTAGTTCTCCATTCGATGAAAGCAAGAGCTAATCTATTTCTGGAAGAGGTTGATATCCAGCAATATTTGCCCTTTTTGTCAACTTCCCTTTTAGTCTCCCCCAACAGCTGTTTGTACCTTGCCCTAATCCTCTAAGCCTTTCATAAAGACATAAAAACTTGCCTGTGTTCCTGTGCTGAATATGTTAAGGACACAATTTCTTGGCTATATTACTAAGTGCCCAAGTATCTGGCTCCTATGTATATATAATCTGGATGTTTAATGTTTTTTATTGGTTTAAAATGTTTTTAGTATTTTGAATTATTATTTTTTTCCTTTTTGAATTATAAGCCACCCAGTATTATTGACTGAGATGGGCAGGTGCAGAAATTGAAGGAAGGAAGGAAGGAAGGAAGGAAGGAAGGAAGGAAGGAAGGAAGGAAAAGAATGGAAGGAAGGAAAAGAATGGAAGGAAGGAAGGAAGGAAGGAAGGAAGGAAAAGAAAGAAAGGAAGAAAAGAAAAGA
>JANHFL010009101.1:447517-461075 GCA_032468155.1 Oxyrhabdium leporinum | reverse complement strand
CTTTGCTTTGCTTTGCTTTGCTTTGCTTTGCTTTGCTTTGCTTTGCTTAGGACCTTCAGTAGGAACATGGTCAACCGAAATACCTTTAAAAAAAAGCCCTGGGAAGCAATATCTAAAGGATTACATTTTTATTCCTGTTTCTTCAAGCAAAGTTGATAATAATCTCATACAACAAATCAAGGTGGTATGTGGCTAAATAGTTGGTCTTTTATACTTGGCAAAAGGTTGTTGATTATTGGCCAAGAACTACCACACCAAAACCTGCATTGTGATGGAATGTGGTGGAACAAGCAAACATTAGCATTTGTTTTAAAGCACACAAGGCTATGGAAGAGAGGAAAGGAACATATGGGCAATTCACACTGTAGGACTATGTGTTGATTTAGAAATAGCTCCTGCTGACTTATTTATAGACAATTTATTCTCAGACAGGAAAGGTTATATAAACATCTTTATATGAGATCTTTCCCTTGTCTGGATTTGTAATTTTTTTTTCTTATTTATGAAATTCACAGCTGTCCTTATACTTAGTAAAAAGCAAACATTTAGTATCTTTCTACAAAAATTCCAAACGCATAAACAAGAATTCTGTCTATGTGTCCATAGCATGAACTAGTATGAATTAACTCAAAGTATTTATTTATTCATTCATTCATTCGTTTGTTTGTTTGATTTATTTATTGGTCACCGATTCTATAATAGGGTAACCGTGGGCAGTTTACAGTCATAAAAATATATCTATACATATAGAATTAAAATATAAGTAAATTAAAGTACCCAAACAGTACCTCATCAGGTGCTGGATGCAAGGCAAAAAGCTCCTTGTGTCTGTTGGATTTCCTCTGCTCGTCATTTTGGTGATCAATTTCTTCATTTGGGGTTCGATCCAGAAGATTAGAGAGCAAAGCATCGGGAAGGGAATTTTTCAAGTCAAAAATACTGCAGGCCCAGCTACCTCGTGGCGTATCATCTATTGACATGGACCGTCTTTTCAGATCATCCTAATGATAATATAGATAAATATATAGAGAGATAGAGAGATAGAGATAGAGCTCAGGATTGAATTCTTCAGTTCTTGGTGCTCTCTGAGCTTGGTTTTCCTTTACAAGAAAACAACCAAATTCAGAGAGTACCAAAAATCCAACAAATTATACACAGTTTGCGAAAGGAATCACAGCTATAAAAACCCTAGCAAATAATTTTAATGAAGTAAACTGAGCAATATTACTTGTTCATCCTGGTAACTGTTGCCATCTGGAGCTTCATCAGACTCAAAGATCTGTTTGGGCAAGCCCTTTTGCCTCTCTTTTTGCTTGTCCAAGGTGTTGGGATTGAATCCTGTCCCTAGTTTGTGGTACCTATTCAAAAGCAAAGAAAAGCAAATTACAGCCCTGCCTCGCCTCAAAAATAAAAGCCAAAGTTATTGACTCTTGAAAGCTTAATCCCGTCATCAGAAATAATTTTTAATAGTCAAAATAATATTCGTAGCAGGATATACTAGAAGAAGCTGCTTTGGGTCTAAGAAAATTCAACTGTTTTCACTAAAGTACATTTAGGATTGTAATCCTCAATTTATATAGTTCCTTTGTTCCAATAAGCAATTACTGCTAACACATATAATCACATCTTTATTACATAATATAAATGAATGTTCACCAATTAATTCCAATAAATTGTGACATGACAATCAGCTGAGAGGAGGGGACAAGTAATTTATTGCAGCTTTTAGGTGCTTTTGACTGCTATAGCAATTTTGTATTCTGAATTGTTTTACATTGTATATTCTGATTTTAATAGAGATATAGCATTTCATATTCTCTTCTACAAGCAGATGATACTTCCATAGTCATACAGAATCTAGTTAAATACAAGTTAATATTTCCCTTGAAATACTGGAAATATGTCCTCAAGGATCATATCTAGTATATTCAGCTAGAGTGCAATTATCATAGAAATACAAATTTCTTCAGCACAATTCAACTGAAGAAATAATACATGTTCATAAGAAATTCCATTTTACTGTTTCAGTTCCAAACGCGTAGCTTTTACTGTTTCTGTGTTGTTTCTATTTATCTTCCTCCACCATTCTTGGCATTTCAATGCCTAAAATTCTTTTTTTTTTAAAGAAAAAAATATATCCCTAGCATCTCCATTCTAAATGCAGATGCATAAAGAACACAAAATATCTTGAAGGTGAAATCAGACACAACATCCTTAACAAGAAGAACTGTCAAATGGAATAGATAGGTTGAAAATGCCAATATATCAACATAATTAAGATCGTATTTGATTTGTATTTCACTTTTAAATTTTAAGCTCTTAGGGCTTTATTCTGGCCATTCTCTCTGGGGAACCCTTGAAGGTATACAATAAAAAGAATTCATATTCTATATATAGGAGAAGCAGAACGGCACCCAAAATAACTGAGGACTCTTCAGTGGCTGTAAAGTATTGTTAGGAAACATGTAACATGGCAACATGATCCTATACATTTCTTTCTATTCTATCATGAGCCTTCATGATTATTGATCAATAGAAATAATCTCATGATACCATAAAGGTAGTTCTGTTACTGTACAGCAGGGTGGGCACCCTGAAGTTCTCCTACAGTTCTGAATTCCTGTTCCTCTAAGCATGGTAAGCATGGCCAACAGGCAAGTTTTATTACCGCCAGGTTCAAAAAATCTGAAATGCCCAGCTTAATTGCTTCAGGCCGAAGAGAGACTGAATTCAGCTTGGAATTTGCTGAATTGTTTTGAAAGAAATATCATTGTTTATTTCTAATTCCACCCCAAAAGTATGTCTCTGTGGAACAGTGTTTCCATCAATCCCCCAAGAGACTAAATTTGCTATTTAGAAGTGGAATGTATTTCATATAATTTTAAGTATTAGTGGCCATACTTCAAAAGAGGCAATCTTTGGCAACTTCAGATAGACTGCCATTGAACATAAACTAAAAAGGGGAGCCTCCCCCCATTTATTTTCCCACTTCTTTCTCTGGTTCATCTTTTCCCTTCCATACTTCTTTTATCCACTCTTCTTTCATTTTTTTAAAAATTCCAAAGAAGAAAAGATAGGAAAAACGGGATGCTTACTGATAATAGATGTTTTAGATTCAGGCATAAATGGCATTTGAACAGACCTGCTAGCAGCAAGTCATCTACACTGTGCTGCATACCTAATCCAAAATGAGCAACCAGAACAGCGTGAATACTGTTTGAGATGCCAATATTAAGTTTTTATGAACCCTCTCTATAGCACACAGAGGTATGTGATGTATTTCATGCAAGTTAAGAATCAAATCAAATTGAGCCTTGTCTTTCTAGTACTGCATCAAGGTTTGACAGAAGGTTCACCTGAGGGCAATGGCCCATTCTTCCTGCAAAACCAAATTGCTGCCTAGGAGCAAACCAATATTTACAAAAAGTTCATTTTTATAAATGAAAATGATAATTAGTGATGGCTGCTTGACAGTGTTCTGAAAGCACCACTAATTCATTTTTGTAGATAATGGCCACTGTTTATATCCACTTGCACAATTGTTTATTGAAATATAAACACTTACTTTCTATTCACAATAGCCCAGTCTTCTGTATAACTTCTCACACAGTCTCTCACATGGGGGTCCATTTCACTGCAAATGAAAGAGACGAAACAAGAAAGAGGTATGACTACTTTTTCCAGACCACAAAGATCCCAAAAATCTTATTTCTAGTTATTTCTAGTCAACAAACCTAAGTAGCCTCCACCATACAAATATTTCTCTTTTCTTTGCAATTCAATTTATGTCCCCCTTCCAAATATATTGAATGTTCAGGGTACTTGAAATTTAAATAAACAAAATACTACTAACGATTAGTTCGATGCCTCCCTTTCCTTAATTTGAAATTTATTAAAGTATAACAACAGAGAAGAAGGGCAAAACAGTTGTGAACTGAACTTCACCTTGAAAGCGAATTTTCAAAAAAAAAAAATCCAATGAGGAAGAAAGAAGCAAGAAGGTACATAATATAGTGGTACTTCAGTACTAATCATTAATTGGTTCCAGGAGGTGCGATGAGTGCCAAAAACAATGAGGACCAAACAAATTTTTCCCATAAGAAATAATGTAGTGAGTCACAAGGTAGCCGACACCAACAAGTTCTAGTAAACAAATGATGAGTACCGGGACAAAATTCAATAAATTTCAAAGCGGTGGAGTACCAGGGTACTACTGTATACATAAATCTCAAATATACATACAGTACATAGGAATCTGTGTGTGATCTAGGTACATTTTTTCCTATGTTTCTCACCTTTCCTCTGGTACAGCTGACATCAATGTTCTGCATTCTCGAGGGCTGTAGATGACTTCAGTATCATCAGAAGGAAATTCAAACAAGTCTCTCATAGGGCCGGAATCCATTGCAAGTGGATGTGTAAGAAGGTAATCTTCCAAATCCACTGGATCCACAGGCTCAGTAAGAGGCACCTATTATAAATTGAAAGAGATGGAAAAAAGGAAAAGAAAATGACCAGCTTTTAAAATACATAGTATATAATGAAGATACACATTCATTTTTTCCCTACTGTTTATTGGGTCTTTTCTGGTATCTAAGCATGATGTAGAATGGCCATTAAATATGAATATTTTTATACCATATTTGAACTTGTTTCCAGGCAACTGCTAGATAATTGTGAAGGAAAAAAATCCAAATTTGTAATGTAGCACATTTAATGCCCCATCCTACCAGCCTTATGCTTGCAAACTTCAGTCATCAACTCCTAGATTGTGTCAGAGTGTTCTTTAAGTACGGGTAATCCTCAACGTACAACAGTTCACTTAGTGACCATTCAAAGTTACGATGGCACTGAAAAAAAGTGATTTATGATCATTTTTCACAATTATGACCTTTGTAACATCCCCATGATCACACGATCAAAATTCATATGTTTGGCAATTGGTTCATATTATGACCACTGCTGTGTCCCAAAGTCACATTTTGCAACCTTTTCACAAGCAAAGTCAAATTCACTTAACAACCGGTTTCTAACTTATCGACCGCAGTGATTCACTTAACAACTGTGGCAAGAAAGGTCATAAAGTGGAGCAAAACCCACTTAACAAATATCTCAACAATAGAAATTTTGGGCTCAATTGTGGTCGTAAATTGAGGACTACCTGCAGTGAGAGGAATAAAATTAAATACTATATTAAAGGCATGATCAATAGATCAGATCCAATTCTTACCATACGTAATGCAGAAACTTGCTGAAAATATCTCAATGCCTGGATGGAAAGTCACTTAACAATTCCATGTCAACCATATCACGTTTTGTGCCAGAGTGTCAACATAATGCTAGTTCAGGTTTCCCAACCTGGTGCTCATCCAATGCATCAAGCACTCCCCAAATCCCCCACATAATTTAGATTTTTAAGCTGCAGAACTCCAATACATCTGGAAGGCAGCAGAGTGGTATAGTTTGATTTATATGGATGCTCTTATTTCTGAGCTATATCACTTTCTATTATACTACAAGCTTAGGCATCAAGGTGACTCTGAAGACAGATGTTTCCACCCTGAAGCAAACCAAGTCATGAAATCTGAGAAGTGCTTAGCTGCAATGTCAGGTTAAAGTCACGCCGCTGAGGCAGCTCCTCTACTATTTAAAACTAATTACAGATGCAAAACGAAGCCTCTTTTTCTTCTGGGGAAAAAAAAAAAGATGTTTTACAACCTTCAAGCAAGTTTCTTTCAGATCAGCAAGGGAAGCACGAACAGATACTGCAAAGCTCCCAAAAGTTTTGTAAGGCCTATTTCAGATTTCCCTCCCTTATGCAAATTTGCATTTGTGTTAATGAATATTTTCATCCCAGAATTTGCTTTAAGTGGAAAAAAAATATATCTGCTATTACACAATTTATACCAGCACAGTCAGTTTGCACTAGCGGTCTAAAAACTTTTCCCATCGAAACCACCTGAACATTTTTTCCCCACAAAACCCCCTTTTTGCCTTCATTCATACATTTAGCATCCAGTTGTACAATTGTTGTAATTGTGTGTTTGTGCTCTCTCGTTCCCTTTCCTATCATTATTGCTGCTCCAAAAGAGCCATCAACTACTTGCCCAAAAGAAAAAGGACTGTTTAAGTAGAGAAATAAAATTGGACATATTAAGAGCCTTGATGGTGCAATAGGTAAAGTGCAATATTGTAGGCAAACTCTGCCCACAGCCTGGAGTTCGATCCTGATGGGTTCATGGTTGACTTAGCCTTATATCCTTCCAAGGTTGGTAAAATAAGGACCCAGGTTGTTGAGGGCAACATGCAAATAATGCTTACATTGTAAACTGTCCAGAGTGTGCTGTAAAGCACTATGAGGTAATATATAATCCTAAATGCTTGTTACAATTACAATTACAATTATAATTATTACAATTATTACAATTCATAGTGCCATGATGCACACTCCTCTGTGCCTCCCTCAATAACCATGTGTGTTAGAAATGCATCTGGAGAAAAGATGGAGAAAATTCACTTCATTGTACCCAGAATTGTCATAGATCTTCCCCCCGGAATCTCTCTCCAGATGCAAGTTCAGAGGAGTAGGATGAGTTTGAGTCTGCAAAGGAAAAGTGTGGAGCTGACTATTGGTCAGGATCGGGGCTAAGAGAATGCTAGCCTGATGGAGCAGCCTCAGCTGGGTCAATCTGACCAGAGAGAGGCTGAGGATGGTCAGCTGCAGCAAGTTGGCCAGGAGGCTCCAGGTGAGGAGAGGAACAGCTGCTGCCCATTAGCAATGAGGAGGAGGTAGGAGTCCACACCTCCTCCTGATCCAAGGACACATAGAGCAGAGAGAAGACAGGCACGATGCCAGTCACCTAGATTACTCATGAGGAGGCCATCCCGCCTCTCATAAAGGGCTGCATTGCGTACTTAACTCTGGTCTGAGGACTTGAGTGTTGCTGGAGCAACGTGCCCAGTGTATCCTGGCTGTTTGACTCCTGGACTGCTTTCCTGGATTTTGTGGATGCCCATTGGACTCAGTTACCTAGTGACTATTGCTGTATTGAGTTTGGAATCCGGACCAGCGCAACAGGGGTGCTTCCCAAGGACCTGTCTGGCAGTGTTTGTGTGAATAAATACATGTAGAACTCTTGCCATACATGGGGCGAGGGGAGTAGCATAAGAATATGAGACAAGGAATAAAACATGTTTGAGTAATGTAATGCTTAAGAATAAAAAATTATGAGCACATTCATCAGTGCATTTGGCACCATATCTCTTTCCCACCACCACCACCATCCATGGGTCTATGTCTTACTATATGCAAATTCGCTTTGGGGAAGGTTTGGGGGAAACATAATCCTGGAATAAAGGAAGGGAGGACTTTTGTATGAAGAATACAGAGCACTCAGTTACAGAAAAGCTGCAAGGTGGCAGATGGGTATCCTTAAGCTGAGACTGCTAAAGAGAATCAGAAATAAGAAAGGGAACAATACATAAAGCTTGCTCTACTGAATCAGGGCTTGAACCAAGGCCCAAATGGCATGATTATCCCTATTTGTAGCTCTATTTTATTCATGTGAACATGAGCTAATGTGAAAAATGCTGAAAAAGAGAAATTATTGGCCTTTATATGTCAGTATGTTACCATTACTACAACTCTGCAATGAAAGAAAGATTAATCCCAAGATATATTGTGCATATATACTTATTTGTGGGTTATTAGGCTGATCAGGGAAATTATCCAAAGGTAGCATTGCACACATTCTGTTTACACATTCATAAAAATAGCTGATGGTTAAGCATGCAGATTTTAAACAGACGACTACATGAATCAGCTATGCATGTAAATATTGTATTTGATTAATTCTGCAGCTCTGAATTGCTTTTAGTTTTGTGTGCATGTTCAGAGGAAGGATGAATGAATCACAGACTAGGGTAAAAGGCTGTAAAGATAGTAATATGTGCAAAATCTTTTCCATCAGGGAAGTATGAAATGTACACAGGACAATAAGATTTCTATTTTAGATACAGACAATGTGCCAATATTTCTCTTCAAGGACTGTATATCCTTTTCTGATTAGGAAGCAGAGGTGCCAGTCACTGAATTACTGAATTGTAGGGTAGGAAGGGGGGTAGCAGGGTCATATAGTTCAACCCTCTGTCACAAACAGTTTTTACCCTGAAGCAAAAACTCCATCCTGAGACAGAAATGCTCAGAATTTTGTAAAATGTCTCATTTTTGCAAATAACAAACATAGCATGAAGATATAAAACAACATAAATATCAAACTAAGAAACCAATATTAATCTCACCAACCTGGCAAGAGTAAGAAATGCTGCCTATCAGATGAATAAACAAGCATAATACGAAGTCATAGCTCTAAGGAGGAATCAGTTTATATTAGCTTATTGAAAGAAAAGTAGAAAGAGATTTGGAAGTCAGCCTATCTCCTTCCCGGCTGAAGCTAACAGTAAAAGGAGGTAGTTTTAAAACCGTTTCACCCAATTACCCCCTTTCCAGGTCTTGAATAATGAATGTGCAATAATTACACCACCACAACCATCGAGATTCCATTGTTTTACAGAAGCAGTGACAGCCCCAAACTGAATCTTCTTCTTACAAACAAGTACAAATTGCTTCATTAGCCCCAGTATATGCCCAAATATGCTCCTTGGGAATAATTACCCTCCCCTCCAGTTTAAGAACTAGTGTCATAAGAGATTTGTTGATATCACCCTTCTAATAAATAGACAGCCAAGTCCTATTAAAAATAATATTCAGACCTTTTCTTTCATAACTGATTATCAGAGGATGAGACTCTCTCATATTCTTTGTTCAATAGAATACCACAGAAAAGATAGTTTCTTTTGTTTTAAAAATAAGTAGTACACATAATCCAGAAAATGAGAACTAATTTGCAACCGGTAAGGATATTCCAAGTTAATTTTCTTTCTTTTCTTCTTTTTTTTAATGCAGAAAGTCAAATTGATTCAATGTGTTAGATTTCTCCTCTTCTGGCATCAAGGCTTATCCATTGCCATGTTTCATGTGCTACATTATATGCAGTAGAATCTGGCACATAGAGAATGTTGTGTTCTTAGTAAGCACTTCAACTATTCTTTCCCATTACAGGCCTACAAAGACTTGATTTCATATGTAAATGTATGTATGAAAAACTCCCAATACTACACTGAAAGTCATTTTAAAGCGATTGTAAATCAGTATAAATGTGCAAATGGCCTTTAACAAAAAATAAGATGCGAGTTTATTAGATAAGGTTTATATACACTATCATCTTTTTAGCCTATTCCATCTCTGAGAATGCACAGGGAGAGTTACCGCTGTCAATGCTTACATTATAAAATCCTGTCTCAAATGTTTATTACTGGACGATAACAAGGACATTGAAGCTTTTTGCCCTTAAGGCTCTGTTAGTCTTCACTGCTATAGTACCTTGCAAGATTGAAAATAAAACTCTGCTTATCAACTTTGTCCTTCCCTGGATGTCAAACACAGTATTTTGATGTATTTTAATGCTTTTCCCAATCAGCCAGTACTTGTTTCTGTTTGGTCTCTTACCTGCCTGCCTATAATACCACATGAGGAATATGTTAGCTAAACGTATCTATCCATTATTCCATCCATACAACACTGTTGTATTTCCTACAGCTGTTTTCATTTTTAAAACTGTCAAGGAATTTGATACATACGCTGTTTTGTCAAAACAGGCTCACAGTGTTGCAGATGGATCAACGTAGCTAGCATAATCTATAGCCTGTATGCTAAGAGAATCTCAGTTGCCCTTATCTAAGTATGATTTAAATGTTCTTCTCTCAATATAATCTTTACCTAATTATTAAGATTAAGGAATACTTGTGCAATGGTTATTAATTTGTAAGAAGTTAATGAAACCAAGTGTAAGTCCAACAAAATACAATTTTATAACATATGGCAATCACATAGGAATAGCAATAGCACTTAGACTTATATACTGCTTCACAATGCTTTATAGCCCTCTCTAAGCGGTTTACAGAGTCAGCATATTGCCCCCAACAATCTGAGTCCTCATTTTACTGACCTCGGAAGGATGGAAGGCTGACTCAATCACAAGCCCCATCTTTGAATTCTTGAAATTCAATTCAATTCAAATTCACATGTACATATCATTATAATTGTTACTGTCATTATATTCCCCAACAAAATGTTTGATTCTCCCAAAGATGAGTATTTATAAAGGTGTTTCAATGTGAAGTCTAAATAGCCTTTTTATACTGGAATTTATTTTCCAAGAATTACAAAATTAAAATACCTCATATAATCTCACATTAATAAATTATATACATATCAGGACTCCCCAACTCCTGGGCCCCGCCCACTAGGAGCCACAGCCTATTCGGAACTAAGTGATGGGAGAGTGCGTGTGCGCAGCTCCACCAGCGCAAGCAGTGCAGCTCCATTTGCATGAGTTGTGTGTGTGAGAACATGCATCTACCACTCGCATAGAACCATCTCCCCCTTCCCAGCTGGGCCACCAAGCCAGAAAGGTTGGGGATTGCTGGTATATATCATCAAATATTTGGAACTGCATTATACCTACCAGACCTTGGCTAAGTTAAAAAAATAAATAAAAAATAATTTTAAAGTTAAACTTAAAAATAAAAAACCCTAAAAAGGGTTAAATCTAATTTGTACTTAAAAGCAAGATCACATTACAACTCAGAAGGAAGTCATACAAGCTGCAGTTTTTACTCAAGGGGGACTTTAGCACTGAATAGACGAGAGGTCCATTAAGTCTTTATAGTCTTTCCCCAATGCATTATTTATTTACACGCTTCCTCGCTTTATATCCCATCTTTCTATTTAACTGAATGTGCACACTGGCTAAAGTCTTCCGGATATTTTGTGGTACTACTCCCATCAGTCCTAGCTGGAACGTTGATGAGGAGCCACCCTTCCCATTCCATTAACAAGGTATTATTTGAATTTTAACTAAATAGCTAAAAGAAAAGTTTTGAGCACAGACAGGTGGATACATATGGAAATCCAATAAACCTCTCTTAATATAGATAGTCTTCAAATTACAACCACAATTGAGCCCAAAATCTCCATTGCTAAGTAAGACAGTTGTCAAGTGAGTTTTGCTTCATTTTATGAGTTTTCTTGTCACAGTTGTTAAGTGAATCACTGCAGCTATTAAGTTAGTAATGCATTTGTTAAGTGAATCTGGCTTCCCCAATGACTTTACTTGTCAGAAAGTCACATTGCAACCATAATAAATACAGGCCAGTTGCCAAATGTCCAGATTTTGATCATATGACCATGGGGATGCTGCAATGGTTATAAGTTGCTTTTTTCAGTGCCATTGTAACGGTCATTAAATGAATGGTTGTAAGTCAAGGACTATCTGTAGACATTTAGACTACAAACTCATAGGATGGAATGCTAACCTCCAAAACACTCTTAATCAACACATGGAAAAACTAACATATCAGAAAGCATTCCCTCTTAGTATACATGTTTCCCATTTTTGGTGCTGTAGTTCCAACACCTCAGGAGGGTTGCGAACATAGGAAATATGTAAATACTTCACAAAAAGTTAAGCCTCATAGCTGAAGAGATTTGTTTGTTTGCTTTTTAGAAAAAAAGTCTTCTGCTAGAAATCTAATTCTTTTGTGCAAGCTCTAATTAAATGAGGAAACATTTAATTACCTTTCCCATTACATCAAAATCTGGGATCTATGATTACCACATTGGAACAAAAACAGCATATTAAACCATATTTTGGTAACCATAGTTACTAAAACAAGGGAGTAATTTCCTACTTTAAAAAAATGAAGTTAACTTTCTGGTTGGTAGACTCACTGTGGGGAGGCAGTATGCCAAAGATTTCTGTTTGTTTAATATACCGAAATATAATTAAAGATGTACAAATATATTCCACTTTCCACTCATTAATTCTGCAGCAATCAGAAGCTTTTCTTTATTATTATTATGGTAATCACATAGTCAGCCAGATGTTTAGACTGGATTTGGCATTTTGTCCAACGATTAAGTCTTTTCCAAAGACCCGGAGTCAGCAGATGTTGTTGTTAAATAATATAAAATGTATCAGCACAGGATGTAAGCTGTTCCAAGTAAAGCTGCCTTTTGTTATTGACTGATTATGACTTTGTTAATGCCAATGGTGGTACTACAGATATTTTGCAATTACATCCAGTGGTGGAATCAATTTTTTTTTTACCACCGGTTCTATGGTGTGGCTTGGTGAGCATGGCTTGGTGGGGTCATGTGACTGAGTGGGCGTGGCCAAATCACTCATGGCAAGGTGGGGGGCACCTTGCTGTGACGTTGAGTTGGCCACACCCATTCAGTCACATGATCGATGCTGCAGTGACAGGGCAATTTCCTATGTACGCCGCAGCCTGTCCCTTTAAGGTACTTCGATGCTACCTGCCGTCCAGCCCCGTGCAAAGGCAGCCTAATGGGGCCATCGCTGCTGCCAAAGAAAAAGGGCTCAACTCTCCGGGTCCAGGTCACTTCGCATGCTGAAGCCAGGTGATGGGGGGTAGAGGGGATCATAAAGAGACAGACTGCGGCGGCTGCCTTCCGAGCAGTTTTGCTGCGAAGGGAGGCAGAAAAGTTCAGACTTGGTGTCTCCTCCTTCTCAGCCTCAAACATATACACAGAGAAAACACACACACATTTCACAGCACTGGGTGGGACCTTCTGCGAGGAGACAGCGCGTGGGCAAGTCCCTCCAGCGCTGTGAAATGTGTTCGTGTTTGCTCTGTGTATGTCCCTTCTCTGCGGCCTGCCTTCCTTCCCTACTCCCTTCCACACGGCACATGGCCCCGCCATGCTTACTTGTCTTCTTTGTGGAGAAGGGAAGCAGCTTCTTCTTTTCTTCTCTTTGTGGGCAGAAGAGTTTTCTTCATCTACCACCGCTCAATTCACTCAATCAATTCCAACTTCACGAGATCTTTTTCTTTCGCAAGAAGTTGGAATTGATTGATTGAACTTCTTTTTTAGGGAAACTTTTGTTTCCCTGCACATGATGGCGAGAGACGTGATGGAACTGGAAATCAGGTAGACTAAGAAATGCTTGGGGAATTTGGGGAAAGCGAGGGCATCTGGGCGGTGGTGGATGGAGAAAACTCTTCTGCCCACAAAGAGAAGAAAAGCTGCCCTTCCCCACAAAAGCAGTTAAGCATGGCGGGGCCATATGCCGCGTGAAGGGAGTAGGGAAGGAAGGAAGGCCACAGGGAAGGCCATGAAGGCCACAGGAAGGGCAGGGAAGCATGGCGGGGCCACATGTCACGTGAAAGGGAATAGGGAAGGAAGGCTACGAAGAAGGCAGGGAAGCATGGCAGGGCCACGGGCCGCATTGAAGGGAGTGGAGAAGGCAGGCAGGAATGCGGGGGGGAGGCCCAGCTAGCTATGCTGCGACTCGCAGGCTTACTTACCCAGGCAGGCAGATCAGGGCAGATCAGTTGGGCTGCAGGCACTTCGTGGGAAGACCGGCAAGCTACAGATACTGTTTGGTAACACAAGCGAGGAGCCACCATACAG
>JANHFL010009101.1:404878-432946 GCA_032468155.1 Oxyrhabdium leporinum | reverse complement strand
GATTGTTGGGGGCAATAGGCTGACTCTGTAAACCACTTAGAGAGGGCTGTAAAGCGGTATATAAGTCTAAGTGCTATGGCTATTGCTGTTGATAAAATGTGAGACATCTCACTTAACAATTGCCTTGCTTAGCAACATCAATTTTGGGCTCAGTGATGGTTGTGAGACAAGAACCACTTGTACGTATTTTTTTTTTAATTTAATGGACATGGTTATGTTTGATTTGCTTCCCCAACAGATTGTGGAGCAAGATCAAATCAGAGTTTTTAGAAGATTATTTTAAAGATGTGGGAGTCTACTTCAGAATGACCTGAACCTGATTTTTCTCTAGTTAAGAATATTTATGTCCTATTTAGCTAAAGTCGGGCCAGATGTGCTGTATCTATAACGTGTTTCTTCAAGTTTTGGAGACTTTTCCTTCCTCATCATGGCACCTGTTTTTTAACAGCATGGTTTCGCTATCAAAATTAAGCAGCAGATCACTGTGCTAAGGCCTTCAGAAGCCTCTTTGTGCTTTATTATTTAAATTTCAAACTCTGTCCTCAGTCCTCTAGCCAGCCTTTTCTTAACTGTATCTCCCTTTTTTGCTCTTTGCCAATCCTGACTTGCCAATGGGTGGCAAAATGTGCTCGTGACTGCAAGATTGACCCAGATCTTGCCTTGGGATTAAGGATCATCTTCTAAGAAACCCTCATATAAATGAGTCTCAGCGTTAAATGTGTTCACATTTCATGTAATCATCAATCCTGATTAAACACTATATGAATCCTGATTCATCATTATAAAACAATGATGTGCGTCACTACTAAAAGCAATCAATAGCATGTAGTGGTTTTTAAGATGGAGCAAACCCAGCATAAATTTAAACAAGGGGTGTGTATGATTGTGTGTGTGCAGAGCACAGTGTCTGGAAGTCTTTCCAAGTCCTTTATCAGCAGTGGGCGCTTATTTGCATTTGTGTGTCCATGCACTGGGAAGCATTAAGCATATAAGTAATCCTTGACTTACAACCATTCGTTTAATGACCGCTTGAAGTTACAATGGTTCTAAAAAAATGACTTATGACCAGTTCTTGCTCTTATAATCGTTGCAGCATTCCCCACGGTCACATGATCAAAATCTGGTTTCTTGGCAACTGGGATGTGTTTACAATGGTTGCAATATCCCAGGGTCACGTGATCACCATTTGTAATTTTCCCAGTGAGGTTTCCACAAGCAAAGTCCAAGGGGGAAACCAGATTTGTTGAACAACTTGCTTGTTGTCTGTAAAGTGAAGCTAGACTGTGTTGGAAGAAATATCCTTCTGGGTTCGGTTCCAAGTGGGGAAAAAGACACTGGAAACATGGAGGCTGCTTGGAAAGATGGTTTAATGGTGGACGGGATCACATGGTTTGAGGTCCTAAGCAGAAAAGGGAAGAGATGCTGAGAGTCCCTTGGTTTTATACCCTCTCTGGCTTTGAAATTCCTGGGGCACAGGAAGAGTATCCTGACTGGTTGCTGTCAGAGGTCATATCTAGCTTTTTAGGTTGTCTGTGTGCTGAGTTTGGTTGAATCTTGCTGGGTGATGCAATGAAGGGCAATTAAATGGCTGCCTGGAGGAGGTAGATCTTTGTTATGTAGAATAGACTGGCCCAGGCCTTAATGGCCCATTAACAAAGGGGGGGCTGAGTTTCAGCCTCTCTTAAGTTTCTAATTCTCTTTTATGGGAAATATTCTGCCTTTTTAGTATATCCTAAAATATTCATTTCTCTAGGACAGGGGTGGGTTTTAACTTCCAACACTTCCTTCCTTCCTTCCCTTCCTTCCTCCTTCCCTTCCTTCCTTCCTTCCTTCCTTCCTTCCTTCCTTCCTTCTTTCCTTCCTTCTTTCTCATGGGTTATAGATATACACTTCCTTAAGTAGAATTCTACTCTTGGTGATCTTGATGGATTCCAAATACTTGTGCAACTACATAAAAGTGGATTTTAAACACACAGTAATTGGCATAAAGACCTATCAATAACCATATGAATTCAGATCCAAAAGTGACAATAGGAGAACATCAAGTTTTATATGTTACTCAATGTTCTAATATTAAGTTCTATCTAAAACTGTTTATGTTTGGAAAAAAATACAGATGTTTAGTACAAAATATAATTACACTTTCTCTGTTCATCCTGAACATAAAGCACAAACTAATATGCTCAATGAACTATGCAACTCACTTCACTAAGTTTCACTATAACTACCTTAACTTCAACTAAGTGTGTCATACCAACAGCCTATTTGCAAAGGAAGCACCTACACACGAACAAGTATAATTACAGACGCTTCAAATGGATGATAGGTTTCTAGCTAGCTCCCACTTAAAAAAATAAAAAATTCTAGCCTGAGAGGAAGGCCAAAACTCCAAGATATTTTTCTGCTTGGGAAAGATAGCAACCCTCCTGTTATTGTAATCAAAAATAGCTTTCATTTCTCTTATCTGTTCTCATGCACAAATAGATAGCATTGCTCAAGCAGTTGAGGCAAGTTGAGGCAAGTTGAGGCCTCTCTTGGGCCTGTCACAATTTTATGCCAACCCTCACATCCAAATTAAAAATAAAGGATAAAAGAGACCACACGAAAATAGTTTTCAAGTAAAACAAATGTTATGTTAAGAAGCTTGCTTGCCTATGCTAACCTTGTTGGAAGACAGTCTGCATTTCACTGTACAACATGATCAAATACCGGTAGTCAAGGACATTGACAATAAAAAAGGGAAACGTATATTTGTAATTATTGTATTTAGTTAGGCTAGTCAGGCAGGGGAGATGTAGCAAACATTTCAGAGCAAACGTCTCTATTTTTCCAGAGAGTAAAAGAAAAGAAGAGGAGAAACACAGTCAGTCTTGCAAGATTCTATTAATGCAATACTTGAAATAAAGATAGAGCTAGTATTCCTCTTGTGCTTTTTGTCTGGACTACCCCATAGGATTAACATGTAGTGCATGTATGATGTAAGAGATATAGATCTGAAGTCAATGTATGTATGACTACAAGCCAAAATTGCAGTCTTTATGCCTGAGTTGCTGTATAACTCCTCTATTGTAAATCCATAATTAAATAAGAGTGCATAAGTAGTCCTTTTTGGTGTAGTCAAAAACAAATAATTACAAAATTAACTAGGTGCAATATAGTCATAAAACCAAGCTTAACACACTGCAAACAATTGTTTTCCTAAAAAGAAGCTATTATTAGTAATGTGGGAAGTATTCAGAATAACCACTATTAATTATTTTAGCTCTGTTTTTGTTTTTGTTTTTTTACCAATGTTTTGTATTTTTAGCTATGTTCTAATATAAATGCATTCATTTTTCCCACTGGCACCAAGTAAATGGCATTCCCCTTTTATTTATATTTAATATTTCCAAACTTCCCATCTCTCTCAAAGAGAGACTAAACAAATCATACCAAGGCTTAGAATTTTCAGTCCTTAATTCATCTTCAAGAATGCTAGAATCTAGGCAATGCCAGGTATTGTTTCTTCGTCCCAGATCCACCACAAGCAAGATTCAATCATAAGACGTGAATCAGATCAAATCAAATCTTTATTACAGTCATAAACCATCATATTCAAGATGTGAATACCACAGTCCTGGTGTGAAGCCCTAGTGTGAAACCCCCTAATGTTACCATAACACAACAGTGTGTCCTAACGTATCTGTATAAA
This sequence comes from Oxyrhabdium leporinum, assembly GCA_032468155.1. Taxonomy (NCBI): domain Eukaryota; kingdom Metazoa; phylum Chordata; class Lepidosauria; order Squamata; family Cyclocoridae; genus Oxyrhabdium; species Oxyrhabdium leporinum. The sequence goes on along the minus strand of JANHFL010009101.1, from coordinate 429,255 downwards.
TTGACCTCTCTTGCTGGGAGGCCTAAGTAGATGGCCTTCAACATTTGTTTTCTCAAATTGCCCCACAAAGGTAAGGTCATTTGCACAAGATTAAAAAGGCACAAAGAAAAGCATACTGCTTAAGAAAACTGATTTCTAATTTTGCTGAGCAAAATAGGACATTACTAATGGAACATTACTTCATGGGGCAAAACAATATTCAGTCCCTAAATTTGCTTTTCCAAAAGGAAATGGACTTCTTTTGCTTTTTTTTCTTGAAAATGTTTCATTTCTTATCCAAGAAGTTTTTTCAGTCCTAAGTGAGTAATCGGGAATGGAAGGAATTATATTCTTTGCAGTCTCACTCTGATGGTGGACCCACTCACCATCAGATCTCCTTTCTCCTTGTCCTCACTGTCATATGGGGTCAGCTGGTATTCCCTTTCTGCCATCGGTCCCCCTTTTCCACTGGTGATGCTGGGACTCCACCGTCTGGTGTGCAGCCCTGGATTTCTTTGTGGTTTTCCTGGGCGAATTTCTAGGCTTCCCTATCCCAGGAGACCCACCTTTCGATTGTGGGGTAGGGCCGGGCACCCGGCCACACAGTGGCCCAGTTGGCTGCATCGGAAACAATGGATAGGTGGCCTTGCAAGTCTCTCCGATGGGGCCGACACCAGAAGAAGGCCCATCCGATTGATAATCAGTTGTTGCTCAGGGAGCCTCCACAGCCTAGGATCCACCTCCCCCTTAGGGCGACACTCCCACAATTCAGCATCCAACTCAGTAGCTGCCTGATACCACTCATTAAGCGATGGGGGAGGCCTAGGTAGGCACAGGCCTGGTGTAACGTACGGTCCAGACCTGCCTTGAAATGGTGGGCCAGGAGCAAGTGAAGTAGGATGCCACACACTCCATGGAGTCTCAACACCTTTGTTCAAGCATGGAATCTCGGCGAAGTGAGTCTATGTGAGGCTAAACTAGCTATAGGAGCCTCCTCCTCCCAGCTGCTTTTGAAGGGTTGGAGCTCCCTGCCCCTCTCCAGCTACTTCAGATTGCTAGCAATCACTCTCGGCGTCTTTAGTTATTAATAAAACTAAAAAGCTCTGTGAATGTTTTCTGACCATTGCAGGAAAGGGTGATCCTCTGGACTTCTCCAGATACCTCTCTCTTCCTCTCTAGTTTGGAAGAGGATGAGCCAGTCCCTGACAGGTCAGGAGGGGAGGCAGCTGAGGGCTATTAGCCGGGAATAGAGGTGCCCAGCACAGGGGAGCAACCAGACAAGCAACCGGATGAGCTAGAGACAGGAAAGGCACTGTAGCTGGGAAGCCCAGAGGCTTTGGGTGGGGAAGAGCACACAGCTGAAGCTGGGCAGTGGAGATCAAGAACTGTCTCCTCCCAATCTGAGAGCAGATAGGGCTGAGAAGAGGCAGGCACAATGAAGGTCATCCAGGCTATTTGTGAAGTGGCAATCTCATCCCTGTTAATGGCCTGCACCAGGAAGCAGTTATTTAGCTCAGCAAGAACTACAATTTGCCAAATTGGTATAGAAGAGCAAAACACAAAGCAACATCCAAATTAAGAAGGAGAAATAGACAACTGCTGTCTAAGGTTTCAAAAGTAATGAAATTCTGACACCAGTAGCACGATGTGCAGACCTTTCCATTGTGCAGAAGACCCTTCTCCAAAGCAATCAAGCTCTTCCTTGTCCCATCTTCATTATTATCATCATCATCATCATTATTCTTATCGTGATTAATTCTTGATATGTTCATCTTCATCATTATTTTCTGCTTGGGCATAACCACAGCAATAATACTAAAATTTATTTTTTTGATTTTTTAAAACCATGACAGTCTTGTGAGGTTTGGTGATTAATATTTCAGAAAAATACTTTAGTAAAATATGCAGTATTCTAAACTTCCAGTATCAGTGTAAACAACAAAGGACATAAGGGACAGTTTTGAACAGGGACATTAGACAGGATGAGAAAATAACGGATAAATTTTAAAAAGGAAGTTTATAAATTGAGAGCATTCACTGAGAACTTAGTCATATTTTACTAGTGTAGAATACTTGATGAAGATAAATGACTTTGGAACTTTAGCAGGCTTCATAATAAATAAACAGAAAACAACAATGCTCATGAAGAATACAGCTTTTCAGGATTATGAAATATTGACTAAAAAAACAGGTTTTAAGGTGGAGAAAAAAAGTGAAATATCTTGGGGTTAAATTGACAATTACACATTCCAAATTGTTTCAAAACAACTTTGTGGAATGATATCAAAAAGGACTTAGATGGGATAAAATGGGATAATCTGAATTATCCTTAATGGCTAGAATCTATGTGATTAAGATTAATATTCTACCAAAGACCCAAAAGTCTTAAAACTGGTAAACCTAAACTTCTTTTTTTTCTGTAGCATCTTGTGGTAGTTTATATTTAATTCTTGGATTTTTTTTTGCTTTGCCATATGAACTTGGGAATATCCGTTTACCATTGTTTAAATGTAATGTCAGTTATAAATATAGCTAAAATCTGAACTACAAATAACATCTCTGGTAGAATTGAATGAGAAGTGAAAGATTTGATAGAATCTTGGATGAAAAATGAAACGTCTTCAACGAAAAACAAAGAAAGTCCAATTGCGAAGCACGCAATCACCGAACCGGTAGTGAAACCGGTTGAATTCTACCACTGCAAAGAACATTCAGTATAATATAATGCTTGAACGGTGGGATAACATGTGGACAAAGGCTTTAAAGTTTAAATTATAGTTTAAAAGAAAAAATATATAAAATGATGTACCATTGTTATTTAACACTAGATAAATTGTCAAAAAGGTATAAAGGTATTTCAAATGTATGTTGAAAATGTAAAGAAAGAACTTTATATCAACTTTGACAGACATACGAGAAAGTAAAAAAAAACCAATATTTGGGTAAGATTCATATTTTAAGGCAGAAGGTTCTTAAAGTGAATATAAAAATAAGACCACACTTTTCTTTTAGGTTTAATGAACAAAGAACTTGAAAAATAATTGAAACTTTGTTATTTTATATGTTGACAGCAGCAAAAATGCTTTATGTAAAAAAAATATATGGACAGATACCTTAATTCTCACAATGGACAATCGGTTGGAAAAACTGAAAAGCTGTTATAAAAATGGCTAGTACAGTATATACCGGTAGTAATATATAGTAGCATGTAAAAGTTAAAAGTTGAGGCTATAACGTTATTTTCCTATTCTACTGCACTAAAAAGAATCAGAAACCAGTGCTTTTCTTTCTTTCCTCCCCTTTACACTACACTTTTTTCTCTTCCCTTTTTCCTCCCCCTTTTTCTCCTATTTTTATTTTCTTTTGTATTTTATATTCTGATAAACTTAATAAAAATGAAAACACAAAGTAAAGTATTCAGTTTATATTATATAAAGTATATATTATCAAAATGTACTGCCCATTTTACTATTCTTTGTTGCTATTTAATAGGATACATTCTGATTCGGTTATTTAGGTCCCCAATGCTATTTTTTTGCATAAGGTCTAAAAATGTAGCCATATAAATTATAAATATAAATTAGCCACCTACAAGAGTCTTCAATAAAAGAACCTCCACAGTTTGCAAGGTATTATACAATTATACCACTTATTTCTGCAAAGTTACACCTTGCAGATCCACATTTTGTCTCTAAAGTCAATGCAAAATTAAGGTAGAGTACTTTCACTTTAGTAACTTTCAAGAATTAAGGTGACTCTTTTTTCAAAACATCATTAAATGTCCAAAAATAATAAAATACAGAAAATCAAAGAAAAAAGAATTAACAAGAAAGAGGAATAAGGAAAAAGTAAAATCGGAGAGTGCAATTATAAGATACTTTTTTTTGCATAGTTCTCCTTTTTTTAAACTCTCTCTGGAAAGGAGAGTTTCTAGAAGTGTTTCTAGAAGTGTTTTCATGACCCATACAGCTGTGTTATAAGCAACTATACTAGTGCCAGTGAACTAAAATCAGAACAGATAGGAAATGGCTAATAGTATGCATGACCTTGTAAGGCAAAGCGACTGATATTGCAGTCTGACTCAAGTTTTCTCAGCGCACGGAACATTAGCCAAACAAACTGAAGGAAAAACTGATCAAGTCTGAAAAAGTACAATGTAGTCTCTGCCTCTCTTACTGAAATAAAATGATCTACCAACATTCATAGGGATACTAACTCTGTGTTATGTAGATTGCAGACATCATGTTTGAATGCTATCCCTGATCAGTTATGATCCTCTCTTGCTTTCCGGCTGCTTTGCATGAGACTGCACTCTTTCTTCACTGTAAAAACAAAACCCTACACATGTATACAGTTGTTAAATTTATCACAGAATTCTTATATGCCATGTCCACATGCCTAAGTTAATCTAGGTTTCTCTTTTAGTTGCATTATGCTCACCTTCAAATGGAGGTGTTAATTACTTTTTTTTACTTGTTTTGTGATTTGTAAAGCCACCCAGAGTCACCTTGCAGGGGAAATGGTAGGCATAAAAAATAAAGCAATACTAACTAAATATATGCATTTGAGTATATGAAGTGGGAACTGGAACAATATGATAGACAGGCTCCCTAAACAATTTTGATGGTCATAGGAGCAATGGATTAGTCCTGAAGCGAAGCAGGGGAGAATCCTTTGTCTTTGTGAATGAACAAGAAGTGGATATTTTTGGGGAAGGGGGGGGTTGTGTGTGACAATGTACCAGTTATTTTGCTGTGTACGTGATAAAATAGCCAAAGGTATGTCCAACAGACCTGAGCATAGTCTTCATGTAGTAAAACTCACCAATAGTTCCCAGATACCCTTTAGATTGCCTGGTTGCCTAGCCCCTATAAGAGCATTGCACTCTGGCCAAAGACTACAAGTAATATTGAAACAATGGAATGGCTCATCTGCATAATATATTCTTGTATCGTATTGCTAGTTTTGCATCAGAGCTATTGATTGCTATTACCATAATGTCCACACTCACTGGTCCCAATTTAATGCTGTGTGAGCATTATGGAACAGAAGTGGGAAAATTTACAGCAGGCAGAAGTATGGGCAATGGTGATGTCACAACATTGCCAACGAAAGAACTGTGTGGAGGATAAATGGGATGGGAAGCTGAAAATAGAGCTGATAATAAGACTATAAGCTGTCAAGAAGGAAGTAACAGCAACACTGAAGTCTCTAATAGGACAGTGTGTTGTTTGTAAACTAAATTTCCTGAAACTTACAAAAGATTTATGATATAAAGAGAACCTGGACATGTTCCAAGGAGCACTAAGCCGATTAACACAAGGAAAGACTTGTGAGAGTGTAGATGTGGAATCAAAGGTCTGGCTTCTGCCAAAATTCACATATTCTGACGGGAGATCTCTTCTGCTATATGAATCAACATATTTCTAATAAATAATTTATTGAATAAAATTGAGATTTATTGAACTGAGACTCTGATCTCATGCCAGGGCTGTTCAATCTAACAATCCTGTACTACAGGATGGGTAACCAGTTTATATGAAGGGAAGGATAGTTAAAGAGAATTGTGCTTAACTATGTGTCTAATAGTTAAGCACAATAAAGCAATAGCAATTAGCTTTATATACCGCTTCATAGTGCTTTACAGGCCTTTCTAAGCAGTTTAGAGTCAGCATATTGCCCCAACAATCTGGGTCCTCATTTTACTGACCTCGGAACAATGGAAGGCCAAGTCAATTTTGAGCTGGTCAGAATCGAACTGTGGCAGTTGGCACAGTTGCCTGCAATACTGCATTCTAATCACTGTGCCACTATGGCTCTTGTGTACAGTATAACTATTTTGTGCAGAAGATGACAGATGGTTACTCTGTTAGGAAAAGAGCTATTTTACCTCATGTACAGGAAGCTTCTGAACAATCAACTCCTGGCCATTCATTTCCTATAACTATAGTTATTAGTATTAACACCTTTCATCTGTCATTGTCCAAAGATTGAGGAAATGGCTTGCAACTAATGATCAACATTTGTGTACTTCCCTTGAGACAATGTTACTAAGATATGCCATAATATCAACGGGGAGGGGGTGGTCATGCATGGAGGTGAAGGCATGCAAATTCTTACTAGATACAGCAAGCCATAATAGGCTTTCCAGTAAATACATCTGAAAGCAGCTGTATTAGCTATATTTCACAAAGAGGAAACTTAGTGTGTGACTGATTGGGAAATAATATGCAAATATTTGTCTGACCCATGAAAATATTTTGTAACTGCACAACAATAGGAACAAATACTTATTTCAACACCTAAATTGTTGACTCAATCAGATGCATCTTATATATACAGCACTTAAGTATACAATATACGTCAATGCTAATATTAATTTGTACAGTAAGTGCATGATGTATTGTAGATCCTCTTTTGATGGATAAATATCCTTGCTCCAATATAGCTCTGGAGTGTTTTTCTTTTGGTCATGCTGCTGTTATTACTGCATTTTAAATACATGTGTGATTGGATGTCTCCCTAAGGTGCCTTTTGGTAGATGGCTGTAACAAAGCTATTTAAACAAATTACTATGCTACGCATAATTGACATGCAGGCATTATAGGACACATTAAAAATGTAATTCTTAGCTCATAATAAATGGCCACTGAATAAAATGTGCCGAATTTAAAAACTCAGGCATTTCATTCATCAAAATAAGAGTGTCCCAAAGGTGCTTTTCAAAAGGCAACTGGACTTCCTTTTTTCCTTGAAAATGTTTCGCTTCTCATCCAAGAAACTTCAGTTCTCAAAATAAGAGTGAGTTAGCTACATGAGAATATTGCAGGCACATTAAGTACTTTTGGAAATTAAAATCTTGCATACTATGAAAAATGAAGTGACTTGCTGTAAGGAATTAAGAATACATAGCGTGATGTTCCTCAATTTTTGGTATCTCTTTAATGCAGTAAATAAGTTGGGAAATATATAACTTTGAAGCAAGGATGTCAAACTGGCGGCCCACAGGCTGGATGCATCACATGCAGGCCACACCCACCCCTGCTCTGCAAATGGGGAAAACATCACAAAATGTCACGTGACAGCACCGTGACGCCACGAGTTTGACACCCGTGTTCTGAAGTGTGTTGTCTAGAGAACTGAAACAAATTGGCTTGACCATTATAATCAAAGAACTGTCAGCCCCAGACCACCAGATAGGCCGGGGCTGCCATTCGGACGGGGTAGGGGGTCGCCATTCAGGTGGGATAGGAGAGCCCACCCACACCGAACCACCTCAAACCACCCTCGCTTGCCATGGGAGCGCACTCGCTTGCATAACGGAGCCTTTTACAGCCAGCCGGGAGTCGCGGAGGCTCAACTGAGCATCGGCCACGGAAACAGCTGATTGTCAGAGCTGTGCAGAGTGCTGGGCGTGCTGGACGGGGTAGGCAGGCCCCTGGCTATGCTACAGCAACTGGATTGGAAGCAAGCGCCCAGGGGGAGGGGCTGGGGTGGAACACTAAGGGGTGTGTGGAGCACAATATAAGGGGGTGGTGAAGTAACCATGATAGTGCAAACTTTAAATCCTTTTGGTTAATCATTTAGTGCTGGGTTCGTATTGTACCAGTAAACCTGTATTGTATCACATCAACCTGTGTTGCTGGATTTTATTCACGACGCCTGAACATGACACAAGCATTAAACTCAAGTGAAATGCAAGTTAGTTTCAGTGCTGGGCTTCAGTGTCGCCAAACTTTTCTTAATGACCTGGAAGAAGATATAGAAGAAATGCTTAGCAAACATGCAAAGGTCACAAAAATAAATTTGTAATATTTGAGAAGCAAGAATAAAAACTTCAAAAGAATCTTGACATGGTAGAATGGGCTGAAAATAATATATTACATTTAAGAGGAACAAATCCAAAGCCATTTATTTGGGAAACAGAAATCAAATGAATAGACACAAAATGGAATGAGGGATATTAGCTTTGCTAACAGTAATATTTAGACTTATTAATAGAGGAATATTTTCCACATTACAGGACATAATTCCATTTCATTGTGTGATGGATAGACTCCATATTGAATATTATGTTCAGGTTTGAGGACATGCTTCAAGGATTTAGACAAACTATATCAGATTTAGAGAAGATAAGTGATGATGACCAGTAACTAGGAACTAAATCCAATACTGTAAAAGATATTCAAAGAATTAGGCATGGCTAAGAAGAGGAGATACACGATACCACTCTTCAAATACCTGAACGAATGACACACATCAGAAGATTATAAGTATGTTGCCTATATATACAGAACAAAAAATAATAAATGTAAATTACAGGACATCATATTTTGCCAAATGATATGAAAAAATCTAAGAAAAGAATAATGCATTCCCTTCACAGGATGCATTGAACCTGCTGGGGATACTTTATTTTTGGTTATTGTATGGAGCAAGGGCTGGAACTTGATAAACTAAACTAAACTAAGTGATCCCTTATATGATTTTATACATTTATTTACATAAACTCAAACATAAAATCAGTATGAATCATCTTCTAATGAAGTTCACCAACAAGCCCTAGTGGTAATATGATAAATCAAAATCAAATAATTCATATTAGAACTTGGTGTGATACTGGTTCTGTATGCCTACGAATTTATTAATTTAGAGCAGATTATCAATACTTATTTAATGTGCAACTAATACAAGACAAATAGTGGTGTAAAGCTCAGTTCATCATTTCTTTATTTAATTTATTTGATTTGATTTTGACTATACTCGCCTCCAAGACAACCCTGGACAGCTCACAGTACAAAACGGAATGTAGAGACAGTAAAACACAAATTTAATCAATACAATAAGAAAAATAACAGAATGATAATTTGGACAACAATAGAAATAGACATGGTTTATCATGGAAGGGACTACATTAGGGCATTTATAAATGCACGTACACATGCTGGTAGGAACAATAACAACTACATTATAGCTTATGTGCACCATTTTTGGGCCATGGTTTTCAAATAATGCAGATGAAGTTGACAGATTACTTTTACTTGAGAAAGTACCTCAGAGGATAATTGTTGTGGCAAATAATAGGAGGAAGAAGTACTGTATATATCACCTTGAATTCTGTACAAAAAAAGGTAAAAGGTAAATCAAATAATATATTATGGCAAGCAAGGAATACAGTCATAACGTAAATTATCCAGAGACTACATTAACAGAGCCATCTGCTGGCAACTATTAAAATGTGACAAATGTATTACTTTGAAAAGTTTATATTTAAGATTATTTAAGTCAATGCAGAGAAACCACATTCTCACCTGTGTTTAAGGTAATGCATATTGTCTCCTAAATCTGGCTACTGATAAGTTAGAAACTACTACTGAAGGGTTTTTGCCTGCCTTATTCAGTTTAATCAGGAACTTAATTTCTAGCCAAGGGTGTATATCTGTTTAACTAAATTATCCATTCTTACATTGTAACTAATTATACAAACTAATGCTGCATAGAAATGTGCTTTGTTTTATCATGAAAATGCTCATCTTCAATCTATTAAAAGAGGAGGTTAGCGTTTGTTTAGTTAACTGGAGGCGATGTACAACTGACTAGAAACCCTTAATCCGTAAAACCCAGAGGGTTGCATAAACTATGAAAAACTAGATTTCTCCACTGCCATTTCCTCGGATTTCCAATCTTGCAACTTTTCTAAGCTGGAAGCCTACATTTCCCAAACAGCAGTTCTTCTCCGAGGGTCTGCTTCCGCCTAAGGAGCAATGCTTTCTGGGACATGCAGTCCGTGCCTCCATATCAAATGAGACGGCCGCAATGTCGGATTCCCCCAGTCGATAGTACACTGTACTGTACTAATTGGGCATGCAAATTTCGTTTCCCTTTCCGGAAGCGGCGCCTCGGTGTTGGTGGTGGGTGGTGGTGGGGGAGAGAGATAAGTAACGGGAGCCGGAGTGGGTCAAAAGAATCGGTGGCAAGTCGAAACAGGATTTTTTTCTCTCTCGTTTGGTGGGCGGGAGGTATCTTCCTCTCTTTAATCTAGCTCCGGTGTCCTGGATGAAGGCGACCGGGGTGGGATTCGAACCCCTGGATTCTTCGGAGTTCTCTTGGGGGTGGAAACAATCGATTCCGAACTCCGAGCGAGGCTCCCGGCGCGTGGAGGAAGACTTTTGCAAAGGGTGAATAATAAATAATACGAGATCGTGGGGCTCGGATGGAGCGCGGGTAGAAAGAATGGATCTCTGAAATTTCTGCAGGGGAAAAGTTTTCCTTATTCAGGAACGGTCTGAAAGATTGGCTTTTTAAAAAGGGTGCGGGAAGTCGTCTAAAATAGTAAAAAATAAATAAATCTCTTTTTATTCTACAAGTCAAGGGGTTTGAAATAGAAGTTTTGATCATCGGGTTGGGGGCAACGTGTAGCAATGGAGCAAAGGCGAAGGAGTGCGTGTATGAACGGGTTTAACTCGGGGTGTGTGTGGTGTCTGTGTGTATGAATTAAATTCAATTATAATTGAATTCAGTTGAAATTGAAATAGAAGATTACTCTAATTTTTCTGCGGAGATGATAGATAGGGCTTGGAAATTACACGGCAGTAATTCCACGAATGAATTTCAATCTGAAGCTGGGGAAAATCCATTTGGTGTGGGTTTTTTTGTTTTTAAATGCGTTTTGAAAATGGGAAGTGTCGCGATCTCATTTAGAATGCTTATTTGGCAAAACACTAGTAGGACACGGTAGTTTTTCTTCATATTCTGCTAAATGCTATGAATTTATTGCCTTTGGGCATGAACATCTAGACCTTAAAAAAAGCAATAGCAAATACACATACATACATACATAGACATACACACACACACACACACACACACATATATATATATGCTGTTTTAATGCAAGCGTTCCCATGAATTTTTCATCTTTTAAAATCCTTTTGACAGCATTCTATAAATTTGGACAGAAGTGGCAAAGGTCTACTTATTTTGATTTTTTAAAAATCCTGGCATTGGATAACCCTTCCAATTTTTGGATCTATATATACCTTGTACTGTCTTCTTTCTTTCCTGATAAATGGATTCACAAAGAACGGAATAGTTGTAAAAGCTCAGTATGTGTATGTTTGAATGTGTAAAAAAATCCCCACAAACTTTCCTTCAGTGTTTTGGAGAAATGGAACCAAAGAGACATTAGATTTATAATAGTTTGCAAGTTCTCATCTTCTCTGGATCTTCACTATGAACAAGAACTTGTATTAATAGGAACAAAACAAAGAATCACAGAGTACAATGAATATAAGATTAGTTGGGATTTTCAACATTAATTCCTGTTGATTACATATTAGATTTGCTTCTCCTTTCCTTGCTCTATTGACTTTCATTGCAGGAGTTTGAAAGAAAATGAAACAGGCCTGACAAGTCCAGATTCAGTCTCTATTATATATTTCCCTTCAATCCTCCCTTATTTGAACCCAAAAGTGAATTAGCATTTCAGGTTTTTTTCTGTATTACACTCTACAATTTTATATATTGTATCTTAAATGTGATGATTATATACATTGGACAAAATGTGCTTATTTTGAGTCTTAACATGCAAAGAGAAAGTTAAAATTCATTATGAAGCTTCAGGGCATTATTAATGGCTTCTCTCAAGTTAAAAAGAATGCACTATAGTAATCCAAGTAATGATAAACATTGCATACTTGTATTTTCCAACAGTACTTAATTTCCAAGGAAATGTATATAAGATTATAGGCTAATAAGTTATAATTCAAGTTTTGTCTTCTCTCATATTAAGTGCTTTCTCCTTTTTGAAGGTGGCCATCTTAATTTTTTTTAACAAAAAGGATGCAGCCCTCCATAAAAATCAAATTGAATTAATTGCCTTTGATGTCAACATACAGACTGACTTTCAAACCCCCTTCTGTTGAGTTTCCATATAGATCACCTTATGTATGATCTACGTAACTCCCAAACTATTGCTTGCATATTACAGATCTCATATATATTGTATATTGCTTTGAGAGGAAAATTGGAAGGCATTATCAGTTGACAAGTTCCAGAATAAAGCAGTGCAGGTAACGCACACTAGCTAGGTTTTTTTATCACTGGATTTTTACCATCACTTTGGCTATATGGAATTTTTGTTGCTCTTAATAGCCAGGTCCAAAATTGTTGATTGCAGAATTGTATGAGACAAAGCAAATTATACTTAAAGAGTATATAAGAATTAATTGTGATGAGTAAACTGATTGTTTAAATTAAAGAGTTATAAATGCTTTCTGTTTATTATCTAATCTATATAGCTGCCCTCTTCCGTAAATGGCTCAGGGCATTGTATATCATTAATAACAATAATCGATAAAAACCACAAAATACTCAAAAATCCAAAGGAGCAGCATGCAAACACATAGGTTCATCCAGGGAGGTTGTATCCCTACTAGACTCAATGTCTCTGGGGGAAAAAAACGGGTCTTCAATGCCCTTTGAATCAACTCATGATTTTCACTTTGAATTTTTACAGTCCTAAATGACTTGCCAGATTACTTAATAGACCATTATGAATAACTCTAGATACAGCATTTTGCAGATGAGATTTTTCTAAAGATATGGGTTATTGGAGTATGCTAGAAATGGCCTTTTTGTGTTTTATTCCAAAATTGCGGAATTCATTTCCTTTCTGTTTAACGTAATCTTTGAATTACTTGAATTTTGGTTTGGATCACCTGATTTTAATATTGTATTATGTACTATTAAAGCATGTTAATTATTCTATTTCTGATTTTAATTGTATTGTGACTTTGTAAGTGGCAAATTCAAATTAATTAGCAGTAAATCAGGATAAAAATCTAGTAATCAAATAAGTAAAACATGCTGAAAGGTCATCCTAGATTACTTTCTCCAATTCCAGGTTTGGACATTGGACAGTTTAGCTGAGGAATCTGCTCCTGCAAATACGAGAATTGAGTTTTGTGTGGCTATTCAAGACTTATTAAGAGTTCTTCAGACATGTTTTGAACAATTGGAAACATTAGACTTGAACCCACCTAAGGAATGGTGAAATCAGGTATTAATTCTGCAATATTTTCTACAATAAAGTTAATGGGACGGAAAACATTTAAATTGGTAGGGAAAAGGAAAGTTTCTGCACAAGATCACTTAAGGCTATGTGACATCCCTGAAAATAAACAGGAAGAATTTCTCAGGTTGCTGACTTGCAGACCAGCGATGAAGTGATGTCCTTTGGCAAATCTGAAAAAGGCAATAAAAGAACCTCAGCAGAGAGATAAGTGGTTGTCTGCTATTAATACAACAAAACCACTAGGCTGTGGCATCTCATTCTGTGCGTGCAAAAGTCAATCCCCTCCCCCCCGCTATGCAAACACAACTTGTGATACAGTGTTTTTTTAAAAGGTGCTGATGCGCTTCTATGGTTTTCATGCAACATGGTTTGAGTAAGAGACAATTCCTGGGCCTTAGCAAAAGGACCAGTCTTTAGAAAAAGTCGTATCAGTTTGGTAAATATTTGGAGTGAAAGATAATTTAGCAAAGTAGAAAGGCTAATCCAGATACATTAAATAACATATCTGGATGTGTGGTAATTTTCATTCTCTTATAGCCATTTTGGGTTAGTCTTGCACAACAAAATGTTTCTGTCTCTCTTTGTGTTTCTTACTTCCTTTAAGCATGTTCTTCTTTTTATTTGCATCTCAACCTCTTCTGCTTCATGCAATTTGGATTGGGATAGAACCCAGCTTTTTAAAATAGAGCATTAATATTGATAAGCCTTGAGTTTTGCTGCGAACTGAATAGGCATAATATAAAACGGTGTCCCTTGTACAGCAATTCAGATATTTTCCTCTGCCTTCCAATTAGCCTTTAGGTGATCTCAGTTGCACAACCACATGTACATGCTTGCCTGATAGTTTATTGTGGAATAAAAAGCAGTTGGAGGACATTATGTTTTATTTAGCTTTGCAGGATAATTTTACCATTGTATATTTGGAATCAAATGTTTTTTATTATTTATTCATAGAACTTACAATTGCTTTTCTCTATGCAAATGGATGTTCTTGAGATTTTATTTCTCTTCCTGGTCATAATGGATGTAAGTACCTAATAACACAAGCACCCAGTTCTGTCCTGAGTAACAATGGCTGGGCTTACTCCTTTCCTTTTGCAGGAACAAAGTCATTAAGGTCCTTGAGATAGTGATGGGTATTCCTCATGAATCTGAATATGGAGGCCACTGGGACAGATGAAGTAGAAAAAATAAAATCAAAGTTTATATCTGCATGGAATAATATGAAATATGGTAAGTGAAATGTAATAGACTTTTTAAGTCTTACTTTAAAAAGTTAGCAAAATAATGCAGGCTAGCTTTGGCTGACCATTAATATATTTACTCAAATGACTGAAATATGCCCACTCTGGTTAAGGTTATTATTGCTGGTTCATGTGAAACACATCAATAAGAGAAGGAAAAGGTATTTGTTCAGAAGAGATAATGAGGGAGAAAAATAGTCAATTTCAGGCCTTTTAGGTTTCATGATTTAATTCTGAATGAACTCATAAGCAGCTAAGTGAATAAAATATTTCAATTCTTTTAATTACAGTTTAGTATCATATTGACATTAATGCTAGGAGCTAGTCTCTGAAATTCTGAAGGCATTGAAGGTAGTGGAGAATTTCTTTACTTGGATTAAATCAACAGTTTATTAGTGGCAGAAATTTAAAATATTACAAAAATAAATGTGGATAATATATTAAAAATTTGGAGTATAGAACTTGAGAATCCTAGTTTGGGTAGTGAATGACTTTAGCAAATGTGTGTGTGAATGTGTGTGTATTTCCTGGGTTTATTGGACATTAAGAATTGCTTGATGGTGAGTTGGGCAACATATCAATTTAATAAATAAATAATCCAAGAATGTTTTTAAAGGATGACTGTCATGTTTTCTATGCAAAAGATGTAATAAATTTGAAGGTAGTTTGCTAGCCGTGTTATAGGTGTGTCTACTTGCAATTCTTTATTAGTTAGATGTTGTTATTACAATGAACCAGGAACTTGGCAGGCATTTACAAGACAAGTAAAATAGTAAATTATGTACTAAAAAGGTGGAGTCAGAAAGAACTTTTTATACATTGGACTGTTACTGTACAAAAAGGTGACTATTTGCTCCTGAAATAAATCTTGTGTGCCAAACTATAAAAGTTGTTTTAATGAAATTTGTCAACTTTCAGCTTTGAATTAGCTTTGTATTGAAGAACAGATGAGACCAGATAATATGTTCGTTTGACTACATTGTTTAAAAATTTAATCATAACAAAAAAATAAAAATAACAAAATATAACCTTGACAGTCCAACTGTCTGACGTATTTGTTAATGGCATTTTTGTATGGGTTGATTATTTTTGTTTAGTTGCTCACTTAAAGATTTCCCCCCAACAGGCTTTTTAATTTATTCTCCCTCCTCCTCTTCCTCCTCCTCCTCCTCCTTTTTTTTTGGCTTTTTAAAAGTTTTTCTCCCTCCATGGTTCCCTCCATGTTGAAATGTTATTTGTCTCTTTTTATTCTGCCTTTATTATTTTTGTAAAGGACTCAAGGCAGCAAACATATCTCATACTCCTTCCTTCTACTATTTTCCCCACTACAATACTGTGAGGTGAGTTGGGCTGAGAGAGACTGATGGCCCAAAGTCACCCAGCTGGTTTTTCATGCCTAAAGCAGGACTAGAATAGAGTCTCCTAGTCTCTAGTCTGGTGCCTTAGCCACTTCTTTATTGTGAGAGACACAAGTGGGGGTAAAAAAATCATGATGATGCCTGTAGGGCGAATTATGCTATCATCCAGTGCTTCTATAAGATCCAAAGAAAAGATGCTGCTGCCGTGTTTTCCGAGTACTGGAAGAACATTATTGCACAGTTGCAGACTTTCATCTGTACCACCTGAGATGAACACATGTTGGTCAGCAGTTTTTGAGATGCGTAGCACGATCAATGATGTTCAACCGGCACAACCATCTTCATTTTTGTGGTCACTCCTGGAAGTTATTTCTGTCAGAAGTCACTGTGGCTTTGCAGTCTATGAAGTTCAGTATACTTGGCCTCGAGTGTATTTCTGCTGCTGATCTGACAAAATACCAGCTTCCACTGGTGACTTATTTCAACTTGCTATTGACAGTTGATGGTCTGCCTACACATCTGGCTTGTTCTCTGGTAGTTTTCCTGCCAAAGACATAAAACCCATTAACTCTGGGAGATTATAAACTCCTCTTGATTGCTTCTACCATTCTTCATGCTCTTCACAAGATTCTTGCTTAGCACTTCTGTGACAAGCTTCAGTTCTCCTCTTTCCAGCCTGCTTTCTTAAAGAGCAACGGCTGTATTGAGGTGATGATCTTGCATCATTCTACTTTTTTGGGAGGGTCCATACCAACCAGGTTCCTTGTGTGATGTTATTTTTGGATGTCACCAAGGCATTTGACACCATGTCTTGTCAGACGCACTTCTGTATCACTGTCATGGCCCCATCGGATCCTGGTTCAGAGGAAGAGGATAAATCGGAACTGGATAAATCCAACAAGGATTGCACACGCACCCTGGAATTTCTGGAGAGTCCAAGAGTTGGGGGAGGGGAAGTGGTTGGCCAGATGGGGAGCTGCCTGCTTTCATGAATGCAGGGGAGGTTTAGCTGCAGACAGGCAGCGGTGATGACAAATCCTTGCTGCCTCCCCCACCCTATCCATGGATGCTGAGAGTGGAGCGGAGGGAAGCTCAGAGGAGGTCTGCAAGGCTGCTCACAAGGAAGCTGTCCCATCCCTCTTCACAAGAAACAACTGGCTTAGGGTGATTTAATCAGAAGCTGGAGGAGGGTGCATTCATTGGGAACAGCTATTTCTCTCCACTGACTTTTAGAAACCTTGACTCCTGTTTTAGCTTCTGGATTTACATACCCTCCTTTGCAGACTGACTCTGGATTGTGACTTATGGATCTTGTTTTGCAACTCTGCACTGGATTTGTGGACTTTGACTTCCTGTTTGGGGGCTTGGTTCTGGTGGCTCTTGGACTCTGGCTCTTGGACTCAGGTGGGACTAAGTTACATTGACTGTTGGCGGTTGTTTTGTGTGGAACAGTGAAGTGGAGTTTTACCAACACCTCTGGAGGGCTTTTTGTCTTGTTTAGCGGCGCAGTAAAAGACTTTATTGGTGCCTGCATCTACCTATGCGACCTGAGTCAGAACAGTCACCTCCACTGCAGGTCTACCTTCTCCACTGAACCTATATCTGAAGAATCTGTATCAGTGTTCTATGGGGCAGCTTGCAGATTCTTCTATCAAATGTGGAAGGGGTGTAGGTCAAGGCACTCCTCTCCCCACTCCTACTCATGATGGTAATCGACATCTTGAGAGCTTCATTGTCTTACGTTGGATTCAACTTTGATAACCACCAGATCAACTGTCTATCTTGGCTGATGACCTGGTTCTTCTGGCAGAGAGTTCCACCAGACTGCAGGAAAAGTTCAACTGTGTATCTAGAACTATCCACTCATCCAGTATGTTACTGAATGCGAAGAAGTCATTTGGCCTCATCATCACCAAAGGCAGGAAGTGGAAATATATGGCCCTATAATATCAACCTTCTTCTGTTTTGCGACACCACCATTCGCCCACTGGCCCCCCAATCACTTGATGTAATACCTAGGCCTCCAGTTTAACTGGAAGGGATGAGTCATCCCCAAACATATCAACATCCTCGATTGCATATTGCAAAAAATTTCTGAGGTATTAAGCTGCACTAATAGTTTAGGCTGCTGCAATCTTATTTGGTGCGAAAATTTATTCACGAACTTCTTGGTCATGTTCTTGGTCAAGCATATTATAACACCTTAAGGAAGCTGGACTTTGGTCCCATTCCACAGTGAGACAGTGGCTGCGAGTACTGAAGGATACTCCCTTGGGATATCTTGGTTCCAATGTCAAGGAAAGGGGGCTGGGGGGGGGGAAGTTCCCTGTTTCTCCACCTCTATTGTGCTTCTACAAAAGGTCCAGCTTGAGGAAATCACATCCAGTTCCACCACACTGCTTGAGTCGTCTAGCAACAAGACATATTTTGCTCCCATGGGACTCTGCATTGGCAAGGTGACTCTGGCGCCATCACCTCTAAAGCAAAAATGTGGACTGAGTGGAGGAATGCTGTCACCCAATCCCATCAATGACCAAGAGTCAAGCATCACTGACATTTACAAAGCCAGTCGCGAGTAGTTGTTGCGCCCTTCCTGGGTATTTCGTCACTTATATTTATGGGGCATCCAATTGAGGGGCAGTTTACTCTCCATCAGGTCAAGGAGTGTGTGTGGCACTTGTTATCAGATGGTTGATTAAGTGCTGCAGAGGCACCTGCTGTGCTCCTGAAACTTTGAACCATATGCTACAAATTTATGAAACTACCCGTGATGCAAGATGCGCACATCACAATTGTGTTTTCTGTCAGTTGGAACAACTTTTGCGACAAGACAGCGTCTGCTTCTGGGTTGTGAGCCTATTATACCAGCTGGGGCCTCATTCATCAAACCAGATTTAGTCGTGGAGAGGTCTCAACAACTATGGGTTTTGGATCTTTCTAAAGTTTTTGGTTATAGATGAATGGAATTCTGGGACTTTAAAATTGCTAAGTACGGTCATGCTGATTGCATCAAAGATCTTCTGAGCTGGCCAGGCTCTTCTGCTCAAGTGTACCACCTGCCAGTCATCATTTCTAACCAGGGACTGATCCATGGGTAGTGGTCTTTGGGCATTGGTGATATCACGGACCTCTCTTTACTAACCATTAGCGGGTTGCTCAAATGCTATAATTTATATATTTGTGGGACTAAGACTGGTTGTGTTTGATATTTTTATGAACAATCTCAAACATTTGTGTGTTACGACGTGCTGTGCAGCAATTCCTCTTGCCGGACTGTAAAATACCAATTTGTCACCTTAGAGGGTTGACTTGTGGAGGGAGGAGTAGTTTGCTGCAAACTCCCAATTCTTCTTCTATATCATTGACCTTTGTAATAATAAATGATATCTAGTTTCTAGCCTGATGCTTTAACCACCTTTTGGGTAATTGAGATGGACACAAGGTAAAAAAAATCACTCACCTGTACTCGTGCAACCAACACCCTGCTTCAATGATTACATGTTAAAAGGGGCTGAGTTTTAATTCTGTGGCTATTATCTTGACAGTGAGCATTGGGGGGGAGGGGATTTCTTTTTATTAGATACTTGTATGGTTTTCATGTAATGTTGCTTTGATATATAATGAATTTTAAGAAATGTTAATTGTAACTTCTTAAAACCTTTTTTTTTTTAAGAGAAACTCTGATTTAAAGAATGAAAGAAAAATACTTGTTTAGAGAATTAAGTTGGTTTGAGGCTTAATTATGATATTTTGAAAACTAAGCCACACCTTCATTTTGCCTCCATCTTTAAAAGATGCTAGAATGTGTTTCAGATTAAAGTTACTATTTTTAATTTCCTTGACTAATTTTTTTACTCAATCTAGATGGAGCAGCTTTAAAAAAAATCTATGTTTGTCTTCATTTGTAGGCTGGGTACTGAAAACCAAAACTTACTTTAGCAGAAATTCTCCAGTCTTTTTGTTGGGAAAATGCTACCATTTCAAGAGCGATGGTATGTGTGGCTATTGGTTTTTGTTCTTATATTTATGTAACAAAACCTTGCATTTCACTTTTGCGGGAGCGTCTGAAAATACTTGAGTATTAGATCAGTTCAGATACATGCTCACCTCCTGAAGGGAAAAAAAAGACTGCAAAAGAAGTTGGAAACGTACACAAGTCCTTAGGGTGACCTCTGAATCTGTTCTGAGCAGAAGAAAAAGATTGTTTCTGTTTTGACAGTTCTTTCCCATGAAAGGATTTTAGGGTTAAGACTACTTTTATAATCAACTCAGAGCAGTGCTTTGTCTGGATTTATCTTCTGAAGAGAAGAGTATAGAAACTTTTAACAAGGTCCTTGAACTCTACTAAGAGAACATGTCCTTGCTGTTTACTGAAAGCTGTTTATCTTTCTTCCAGTGGCTGTATCTGTAAATGCTATTTATAGCTGTAGGAAATGACTTTTCTTATGATAGGATGTATGATGTTAATAAACTGGGGATAATGTGTTCATGTTTTCACTTCTTTTCCAACATGTCTCCGTGATGTCTCTCTTACAGAGCCTAGTGACCAGTCACCAAATGGTTCCTGTGATGACATGACATTAGAAAGGTTTTCCAGAAATGTTGAAGAGTTCCGTACAGACTTTATTTCTAGGATATGGTTGACTTACAGGGAAGAATTTCCTCAAATAAAGGGTTCAGTTTTAACAACAGACTGTGGCTGGGGCTGTACGTTGAGGACTGGCCAAATGCTTCTGGCTCAAGGACTTATTCTCCACTTTCTTGGTAGAGGTAAGTTACCAAGATTTGTGTAGAAGAAAGTGTTTATGCTTGATAAATCTTAAATTTGAGGAAGCTTCTCATATCAGACTTTCTAACCAGCACAGACAGCTTACTCTGAAAGAATTTAAATATAAACCATTTAATTTCAGTTAAATCTTAGTACAATCTCATAGATGTAATCCTAACTTTCTTGGTTAATATTAAATTATAATGACAAAATATTTGACAATAATTACCATAATTTTTTATCTTGAATGGATGTCTTGTGGCTGTTGTTACATTGCTGTCTTAAGCTAAATATTATATTGTACATTTACGCATTTAGTTTAATTGAAACACTTATTGTAGAGTTGCTAAATTATCCACATGCAGTATTTTCTTATGGAATAGCTAACTTTAAATATTTAATATGAAACAGGACAACAAAGAGGTAGAAAAGTCCTTAAATAAGTTAATGTCAGAGCAAAATGTAACCTTCACTAACCTATAATATAATATGTTTTAAATCCTATCACAGATTGGACTTGGGCCAGTGCCTTTGTTTTTGAGAATCCAGAATCTGAGTCATGGACTCAGACAGTAAAAAAGCTCACAGCATCTCTTGAAACATCACTTATAGGAGAAAGAGAATTCAGGAACCAGTCAAATCACCCTAAAAGTCCAATACATATCCGGGAAAATGAAGAAAGCATAGAGGAGCAGTATCACCGAAGAATCATATCTTGGTTTGGTGATTTACCACTTGCCAATTTTGGCTTGCATCGGCTGATAGAATATGGAAGGAAGTCTGGAAAAACAGCTGGAGATTGGTATGGGCCAGCAGTGGTAGCGCACCTTTTGAGGTAAAAACAAAATTCTCGACAGAACAAATTTGGTTAAAAACAATAGACTTTTAAAAATGGGTCCTTATGATTTATAATTCAAGCATGAAAAAATGTTGCAGAAACGTGAAAGGAATGTTGAAGAACTTCTGTCCAATTTCTGATTGCTGAAATGTTCCCATGAAGCTTCGAGACAAGAAAGATAACCAGATGCATTACAAACTTAGCCTTTAACTACAGTATCTTTTAATGATGTGTTATAAAAACTAGAACCTTAGACTTCCTGTTTTAATATACTGATAGTCTAATGAATTGTCAGATTAAAAAAAACACTGAAAGCATCAGTTTTAAATATATCTAATTCTTGTGAGATGTTCAATATACAGGTTTAGTAATAATTACATCTAAATAAAAGTAATTCAGCCTAGTCTTTTTATATGAAAGTCAAATTTCTGAGTATAGATTGTAATTATATGCCATTGTTTGAGACAATATTTTTATTTTTATAGTTTTATGCTTGCAATTTTACACAGTCTCCTAATGAAAATAATCTAAAATCCAGGTGTAATTTTATATATCTCTGAAAATGTAGGGTGCACATGGTTTTGTATAGCAAGAATGAAACTTTGGTAAAATAATGTAGTTGTGTAAGAGTTGAAATTATTTATGTAGCCTATTATAATTGTAAAAGTAACTAATTAAATTAGCACAGTTAATTAGTTAATTTCCCCCCCAGACTTTTGGTTGATAGTTTATATGCTTAGGTGACATATATATGTTTTTGGAAACAATTTAATTGGCCATTTTTTCATTGAAGGGCTGTTCTTTCCCTCTTCAAGTTTCGAGTTAAAGGTTTCCCTCTTCAGGTATAGAGTTAAAAGTAAAAAAATTGTGCTTCTTTGGAATTGTTTGTTATATCAAATAGTATAACAAACCTATGCATGGTGACATGGAAGCCATTAAAATCATAAATCCATTTACAGAAACAGGTGGAATGTTTAGATTTTTGTCTTGGAATTGTTTCCTTGATAAGACATAAGAGCAAAGGTAGTCATAGTGTATATATATAGATATACTTCTCCAGTCACACTATCCTGCAGGCTATATATGTAACATAAGAAAAATGCTTCTATCCCTCAATGGCAGCTTAGGTCACATGCCCTCCAAATAATATTGATGGCCTCAAAGAAGGCCAAGAAGGATGTTCCAAAACATCAGCATTATCATGGAGAAAGCAAGACTAAGTCATCTCACTTGAGATGGAAAATTAAGCAATACATATTCTTTTGCATTTCATTCAAACAGTCTGTGAATCTTATGACCCTGTCCACTTTTTGTTTCTTTGTACCTATATCGATACAACATGATAAATCTAATAATGTATTGGCCTTTAAAAAATGTTTATCATATTTTACAGTCTAAATTGCATGTGTTTACATTTGTAATCTTTTAAAGCTGGCTTTTTAAACTCTCATAACTTTTTCTAAAAAATATTTCCTGAGGACTGTGTGGTTTTAATTCTTTTTGTGGCTTACTTAAAATGTGTCTGTCGTGTATACTTTTAGGAAAGCAGTTGAAAAAGCAAGGGACCCTGAATTACAAGGAATAACCATCTATGTTGCTCAAGACTGTACAAGTAAGAGAAAGTGTATTATATGCTGGATCATACTTCAAAAAACATTTATTGAGAGCCTGAAAGTGTAATATTAGAATCAAAGGTTCTTAGATGAATAGTTTGTCGTGGTGTAAGTTGTCTTTTAAAATTAGACCGAAATTGTTCCATCTTATATAATTTTTAAAGAATTATAGTCTTGCATTTACAGGCTTATAGTTTTGTGGACTTATATATGCCTAGCCTACAAAAAGAAAAGTGCATTACTAAGTTATTTACAATTTTCTGTATCAAGCCATTAC
The DNA here is from genome assembly GCA_032468155.1 of Oxyrhabdium leporinum. Classification (NCBI taxonomy): domain Eukaryota; kingdom Metazoa; phylum Chordata; class Lepidosauria; order Squamata; family Cyclocoridae; genus Oxyrhabdium; species Oxyrhabdium leporinum. The sequence continues at coordinate 406,103 of JANHFL010009101.1, read as the reverse complement.
AAAATTACATCTATTCAAAACATATTAAAACATTTTAAATAAATTTAACAGGAATGTATGATTGGTTCAGCATTTGACTGAAAAAGCAAGCAAATCTTTTGATATTTTACCTAGGAAAGTAAAGTACATTAGGGTTACATGAGCCATTTAATTGGGTCAGTGGGTGGAATGTGGGATGTTTCATAAATACCAATAGTGAATTTATTGATCCACTAACCCCGAGGGCACCAATTGTAGCTGGGCACTAATTGTAACTCAAAACAGAGCTGTGCTCTGTTCACTTCTCCTAGTGAACAAACTTCCCCTGTATCACCTACATTCCTTATGGAGTATTAACTATCCTTCATGACATCTGTGAAAGGGGATGTAGAAACACATGGGGATAAATTCAGGATCTGCGTTCCTGGAATTTAATTTCTTTTTGCCTTCTGGAGGGGGAGCAGACCATTGGGTTAGCCCAGTGTCTGGAAGTAGGACAGCATGTTGCAGGGCTTAAGAATCCTAAACAATGATAATTGCTGCATGGACCTGTAAATTTTAAAATAATATTTTAAAAGAAATGTGACTGAAAGAATGTGGATGCATATTCGGATTTGCCTCGCAAGGCTGTGCATGTTCTCGGTTTCTTTAAAATCTGCCATAAAATGGTCTTCTGAACTCACTGGCTCCATTTTGGACTCGTTCTTTTTTCTTGTAATATGTTAAGTGATTTTTTTTCCTCATCTCTTGCCTACATACAATAATTATGCGACTGGTTTTGGAGGTTAAATGTTCAATGCAGAATCCCAGCAGTATCTGCAAAAAATGTGGGTTTGGGGTTAAAGTCAGCAAGATATTTTGTTGTAATCCAAACAACCCTGTCTCTTTTGTTCGTGGGTCGATGTCGTAAGTACAAAAGGATGGGCTTGTATTCGTTCATGACATTTATCTGCCATCTTGTCAGTTTTAACACACATACTTGTAGTACAGGCCATCACTAGTTGGTGGCATTTGTTGCGTTTTCACACATCAATGCACACCAATAAAATGAAATAACAAGATGGTTTTTCTGCTTTTTTTATCCTTTATAAGATGTTTTGATGTACTTGACAAAACTCTGTGCTTAAAATGCATTTCAACAAAGCTTTCTTCTGTTTCTCTTTCAAGTTTACAAGTCCGATGTTCTTGATGCTGTCTGCCATTTCACGGATTCTGAAAAGACAGGTGCCAAATCTGTGATTATATT
>JANHFL010009101.1:384245-396112 GCA_032468155.1 Oxyrhabdium leporinum | reverse complement strand
AGTTTGTTGGAAACCAATACTTAGAATGTTATATTGTTAAAAACCTTGGCTTAATGTGCGTAAAGAACCAGGAAATCAAAATATTTGTGTTATTTTGTGTCAATCCCTATAATGTTTAATGGTGTAATCATGAAATTCCGGGTTGAGTATTGTGGTCCAATGTATTTTTACTTTTTACCAGTGAAGCTTATGTAATTGTAAGCTGAAGAGTGAGTAAAGGTTATTATTTAACAATATGATCTTATAATGACTACTCATTATAGTTGTAATTGGAATCTAACAAGAAATTTTAATATAATATTGGCTCCCTCCTCTCATTTTGTTACTGTTAAACTATAGCCTATAATATTGGATACAAATAATGCTCTTCACATCAAAAGTCTTAAATATAAATCTAAAATTGTGGAGTGAGACACCAGCAGCTGACATACAGGTATATTACAATATGAGTTTGTGAAATTTTATAGATCTTTGCATCTCTGAATAACTGATCCCTTATATACACAATGTTTCATTTCATTTAAACGGTGGGTTTAAAATGCAGATCTTTTTTTTTGGCTTGAAGGGATGATTTCATTCCATTTTCTAAAGAAATAAGCAGTGTAAAATGTTCTTGTAACCAACATTAACAGTCTTGACAGAGCTGACTAACTGAATAGCTAGCTAGCTGTCTATTACTTTATATGAATGGCAAAAAAAAATCATAGGTTCATCACAAGAACATGTCTTGAAATTAGGTCTAATGCTGATGAATGGAAATCTTAAAAGAAAAGGTGATGAGATAAAAGAGCTGGATTAAGTATATTTGGAAGTCATGCAAGGCAATCCTGTTTTTTTGAACAAGAAGAGTTCCGTAGTTTTGTACCGTGATTTACATTATAAAGTATATTTAGGGTTGCAGGTTTAAATCTGCTGGGCTGTTCCTGCTTTTAAGATGAAAATGACCTATGCATTGTTCTGTGGATATATTCATTTTTTATCTATGCATTTTCCATATGGATGTCCAAGTAAGAATAGCTAGTTGGTACATACAATTAAAAAAATAATCAAACCAAGAATGGATTAACAAAAAAGATTGAGAGAGAGAGAGAGAGAGATTGCATCAAGGATGAAAGTGTAAACTGATTGAAAAGACACCAGGATCTTTAATTAAACATGCATTTCTCAGCTACATTTATTGTTCGGTATCTGCTTCACCAGTGAGGCTTTTTACGAAACACTTGTGCATATAGAAGTGCAACTAAAACCTTAAATTGCCTATGATGTTAAATGTGGTCTTTCTACATTTAGTCACATTTTTTACAATATAATACAAAACTATTTACTAATTTCTAAACTGCTAAGGCCTCCTGAACTGTCCATTTACACCTTGGTGTATGTGTTCCACTTTTTAAATAAAAAGTATTTTTTCCCTCAGCGATCAGTTTTCTTTGCTAAAATAAAAGTAACTTCTGTTAGAAGTTATGCAGAAATAAAACTCTTTAGGGCAAAACAGTAATAATTTCCGCTTTGTTCCTGGGATAAAGATCTTATGCAAGCTACTAAAGACAATTCAAAACATGCAGTACAGCTCGAGATACAACAGATCTTTTCAGGAGAGCCCTTGTTCTGTCAACAAGTAGTTCATTTTCAGATGCTCTAATCGTAAGAAAAATCCTTTAACAGCAAGCTTCTGGACAAAAAGTCATTTAACAGCAAGCTTCTGGACAAAAATAATTTCAAAAGGCTTTATTGAATCTGGTTACCACTGTACGCCAAAAGCAACTCCCAGTATCTTATACTATACAGTGGAAAACTTCAACATGTAAATGCAGCATAAACAAGTGCAAAAGTTAAGTGATGACTACTTTGTTAATCAGACTTAAGGTGTGACTCTCTAGAAATGAGAAGTAGCCCTGATCTCTCTTGATGAGCCAAGCGCATTTATTCAGCTGAACAACAATGGGTCCCTCCGTTAAGTTGGAAGAGCACACAACAGATAAGATATAGAAGTTATAAAATACTCATGTGTACCTTCTGTGGTTTTGGTCATGTACTTAACCCACAGGCTTGTGGTGTCTTATGGAACTTTCCATAGCTTCGAAGGCCTCCTGAGGCCTAAGCTTTAGTTCTGCCATCTCAACATATGTATCTTTTAACGAATCATCAGGATTCCTGATCAATATAATTGAACCAACTTCATTCCACAAATGTCTTCCAGGACAAACGTCTTCGGAAGCTTCCTTAATCTAACCTCAAGTTGGAGGCTATTCTACAAATGAAGGGTTCTGTTTTTTATTAGATCTGTAACCCCTCCATTTTATGGACCTGGGAGACAAAAGATGACATGTACATTGAGTGAATGAGAAAGGCAGCCTTTATGATGAAAAGGAAGTCCTTTAATTCTCTAGATTCTAAATCATTAAAATACCAGTTTGAACTGATCCTGGAAACCCTACTACTAATCAGTGTAGTGTCTTTAAAACAGGCATTATGTTGCTGTAGTGATGATTTGTCATTTGTCATTTTGCAACTAGTTTCCGAATGGCTTTCAAAGGCAGGGCCCATGCAGGCATTTTTAGTATTCCAACCAGTGACAAATGTTTAATACCTGTTGTAAGGGACATTTCAAACCTTCACTTTTCAGATTACATAGTTACATCAGCATCCATGGAACTTTTCCAATCAAACCATGAAATAAAGAATGAATACACATCCTTTCCATTTTGCTTATGGAAGGCTTAAAACTAGTGGATTATCGTAACAATTCCATAGCAGCCGAGAACAAGACATTCCCCTGAACTGAGCTACTTTGAGCACTAAGTAATGAGGACTGAGCTACCATCATAAGTTACTTTGGAAAACAACACTATCAATTCAGTTTTGAAGCTTGAAAGAATCATTTCATTAGCAAAAACTAACATATTAAAACTAATAGTCCCATCTGCATTGGGTCCCAGTTTCATGGTAGATGCATTCCTAAACTGTCCTTATACCTAGAAGTCTGTGGTGACAAGTTACATTACCAAGTTACCATAAACTATTGTTTTCAGTAACTACGGGGCCTTTAATTTGAAAAGCTAATTACATGGTGATTTCTTGTTACCTCTGTTGCATTCTCTCTGAAATGAATTTTGTCATTATTGTTGCTGCTGCTTTCAAACAGAAACCACGCTAGCATTTGTTATCAGAAACCCAGCAGTAGCCTTGTTCTCTTAAAGATACCTTTGTAAATTAAAACCTGGCTTTAGTTACTTAAGATACATAGACCGAAGATTTAAGATGGACTTTAAATAACTAGAACTTGACCAGGATGGGAAAAACTATTGCTAGATTGTAAGCCCTGTCTACAGGCCATCCTATTTATCTTTAGAACTGGCCAGTTTTGTTGGTCTACTCTACTATGTATCCAATCAAAAAAATTGCCAAGCCTTGTAATGATATCCCTTTCAATTTTGCCATGAGTTTGAGGCAAAAAGACAACTTTTAGAGTATTAATCTTACTATCTGCTAATTTTTGCAAACATTCAATTCCCTACCCATGATTTGCATAAAAAAGATCATGCTTTGAATTATCTTCAGATAGATGAAGGGACACCTTTTATATAATTTAAGCCTGAGGAAATATTTTGTAATCCGTTACATCCTGCAAAAACTTGCCAATCAATGTCAGCCTTCCAGTCTTGTGGAATTCATTAATTTCACCATGCAGATTTACTTTCTCCCCTGCTTTTCTCTGCCACTGAGAAGGCATCTGCTCGTATAGCATGTTAAGAATATCAAACCAATATATTGTGTGGTCCTAAACCAGTTCTTTGAGCTAAAAATAGCTGCTCCTCTAGTTTTTAGTTGCAATACACAAATATACCTCAACAAATAGCAAAATATAAATTTGTGTCACAAAGAGGTTGCCTACAAATGCCATTTATGTTGATTGTAATGGTATCCATTTATCCATAGTCTCATTCTAGAAGTTCTAATAAACTAGTTCTGCTGGGCTCAAGTTGTTTTTAAGATTTCCTGTAGCTTGAAAGTGTGAACTTGCTAAAGACTAGATGTCAATGTTCTGAAGATAAGCTCTAATTACATTGTGGAATATGTTCTGCTTTCTGTAATAGTGGCCTTCTACAGATCTCGAATCTGCAGTGATTAGTGTTGGAGAAAGCTGCAGAAATATCCATTTTGAATATGAGTTAACACATCTCAATTATCTTTGTTGCAAAACATAGCCATGGGTGTACTTAGAAAAGTTTCTTCAGAAAATTAAGGGAACGTTTTGATGGGTTAGTGTCAGAGGTTCTTTTTAACTACACCCAGTTTGGTGGACTCAAGACACAAGCCAACAGCAGCACAAGTCCCTAGACAACATACACATTCATGAGCTATTATCCACGACACTTTTCCCCAATGTTACTCCTCCTCCTGTTACACCAACTACTAGAGAAAATGCTCTTTCTAGCAGTTTTAGACTGCTTTAGACTGCTTCATTCCCCATCTACCACTCAGAGCAGCTTTTATAACCAACCTTGCTGTGCTGGCTGGGGAGAGGGCTTAAAGAGGCAGGACAGCTGCACAGGTGCTGGCCATTTTCTGGACAGCCTGCGCTGTCAGTGCAAACAAAACCCAAACTGCTTGATTTAAGTTACTCTGCATGTTGGATTTTGTTGCTTCACTTGAAAAACTTTGATAGGAAAAATGCATTCTAGTCAGTTCAGGATCCAGTCCCAAAACATTAGCAAGTAAACTGCAGCTTATATATATGGATAAGAAGCAAGGTTTGGAAAAGACAGCAAGCTTAATCCCTTTGCAGATTGTAAAGCTGGGCTGCCAAAGTAGCTAAGCCTCAGTTCAAAGGATTGCTTTCTCTGGGATCCATACTCCAAGTGGTAAAGTTGTTTTTGTGCATGCTAATAGAAATGCATGGGACAAATTCATACAAACTCTATCTTTGGTTTTTCCATTCTCCCAAAGGGAAAGTGACTTGTCGGGTGGAAAACAAAGAACAGTAGAAATGATTCTAATTTTTTTTCCAAGAAAGCAAGATAGTATGAAGCAATAGCAAAGTAATTTTAATTGTAACTCCATAGCCTTTGCCAGTGGTAAGATTTCTTCTGTTCTGTTTTAGGAATTGGGGTGCATAGGGCATCAGAAATGGACAACATGACCTCTTGTTCTCAGGATTTTTGTCAGCCCTACAAGAAAGAGACCTTGTGTTGGGATGGTCCACTCTGAAGCCGTTCTCTGTTTTGTGTGTATTTACAAAGATGTATGAATATTTGATTAATGAGTCATGGTCTCTGGAGAAATTTAATAACTGTACTGCTTTACAAAGCAAGCTCCTTCACTGTTAACACAGCTGCTAAGGCTGTCTGTGACACTAAAGCCCTTTCTGAATCTAAATGTATGCTAGGAAGTGAATTCCTTTCAACACAAGAGAAGATTGTGATACACTCCCCAGTTTTGAACTTTTGCAAGCTCACTTTGCTGGCTCTAATTTGTAAAGATTTTTCCTGTGGAAACCATCTTGGACATGCAAGCTGTAAAAAGCCTTTGTGTTTGCATGCATTTGATAGGAAGGCCAGGAAGTCAACAACTTTTGCTTCAACAACTTAGAGGGAAAAAGAAGCTCCTTCCATTCCATTTCTTTTAATAAGTATATCATACCTGACTAATCCTTTAGATGAATACATAATAATATAAAAAGAGACGACTCTTATCAGATGCAACATATGAAATAGTCTAAAATTAGGTCTTTTAATATGTATAGGGGTTCAGTCAAATAATATATTTATAATGTAGTTTGAAACCCTTTTCTCCAATTTGGGCATCTTCTGGATGGCAGACTTCTATTCCCCAAATTCTCCGGCTATTAGAGCTTTACTAAGCATTCTGAGAGCTGACATCTACACATTTTGAGGATGGCCAAGTTTGAGAAGTGTGGAATTGTTGTTGGTCTCTGAGCTTGGTTGTTTGCTTGCAGCCCTTTCGTTGTTTCACTGAGTAACATCTTCATCACTCAAGTTGCAGTGGTTTATCCGAAGCCTTCATCATGTTTCTTAAAATGCAGGAGAAAAAAGATAAGTACTATGATCCTGCCTTTACAAATATGATTTCCTTATGTTCACAAGACAGATGTAAGATAAAACTATTATCATGGATTCCTGACTGTATGGAGCACTGTAGTTGGAGAGGTAGATAAGATGCTCTTGAGGCAAGATAAAGCTGGATTTGAGACTACTTTCTTCTTTCTGTCCTTTGGATTGGGTAACATCTGAGGAAAAAAAATCCATATGTTTGCTAAACATTGAATCCCATTTAAGCTGAATTTGGCTTCATCCTAGTTTAAAAAAAAGGTTTGATTAAAGAAAAAAATACAAATACTTTCAGTTCTACTTGGAAACCACTTCTGGACTTTGTGTTTGAAATGGAAAAAAATAAAACTTTGATTTTTGGGGTTTACCCATTAGATAGATTTGTTGTTCTAGAAATGGCTAGTTTCTATTATGAAAAAGTAAAAAGTTGAAGGTAGATCTTAATGCCTTATTTTACTGTACCAAAGAAGTCAGAAGAAAATGCCTTTTTTTCCTTTTTCCTTTGCTTTCCCTACTATCCACTTCCCCTTTTCCTTTCATTTCCCTAATATATGCTTTTGTATTTTCTTTGTATGTCATATTATAAATTATTTTTTTTAAAAAAAAACCTGAATTTGGCTTCATCCTTGGTTAAACACGCTTAGGACTGCAGCCCTAGATATAATTTCTGAGTTAAGAGTCTAGATACATAGGGAAGGAGGATACCCAAGTATGATTTCTCTGGTCAATTTTTATATATATATATATAAAATATATATAATATAATAAATATAATAAAATTAATATAAGTGTATACTATTACTATTTCTGAGATGATCCATTGTCTATTTTGAAGGAGGATTTGTATGCATCTTCTAGTTTCTAATTATCTTCAATGCCTTAGATTTCTATCAGCTGATTTATATTTATCAATTTATATGTAGTTATGGATGACAAAAAATGTCCTGTGCTAAATACTGCAAGTAATGCTGGTCTGTAAGAAAAAATAATTCCAAAATTGGCCTGCTGAATAATTTTTTCAGTAGGATTAATCAAATATATATTTAAGGGGCGAAGTCTTTTGCTCTTAGAAAAAAAGTTAGAAAAATAAATGTTAGCCATATGGTAACAGTAGTAAAGGCTGAAAGTACTCAGCATTATCAGCTGAGTGGATGCTCCCTGATCCTATCAAAATGAAGGAAGATCAGTTTGATCCCCTTCAATAGCAGTTTTAGGAGTACTGTCTCTAATTCATGGTCTTATTCTTTCTCCATAATATGCATTGCAATATATTTATTTGCTTACTTGCCTGCAGTATGCTTTGTATAGTGGTTTATAAATCTTTATAAAATTTAGAAAAAAACACTGATGCTTTGAAAGTGGTTTCTAAAAGTCTAATTCTCCCTCTTTCTAAAGATCAGAGATCTTCCGCTATGATTCCCCTTTTCTCATATGTGTAGTTAAAAATATGGTTTCTTCTACCACTACTTCTCTTGACTCATTTTCTTGCCCAAACCTACTCTAAACCTTAACATGCTCATTAATGAAATTGTCACACTGAAATCCCTGAACTGGAGTTTATTCATGCCTGCTATGTTCTCTGACAGTATCTTCTTTTCCATATTAGCCCAAATGTTTAATTACCAGGAAAAAATGTAGAATGTGTGCTTCTCTCTCTTGGAGCCAGTGTGGTATGGTGGCTAAGGCAGTGGTCTAGGAAGGAAAAGACCCAGGTTCAAGTTTTCCCTTAGATACCAAAGCCTAGTCATTCATTTCCCTCTTTTACTCCCAATCTATTTTTACATACACTTGCCAAAAAAGTGTTATAGCTTCTCTTTCTTTGCACAGAGCAATGAGCATCTCAAATCTGCTGGCTTTTCCGTTTACATTCAAATACATTTATAATTTCAAAGATGATTCTTTTTGATACTTTATTCTTATAAGGATGAGGCTATTTCCCAGTACCCTTTTGCTCTTACTTTTAGATATTTCACTCAGATAAAATGTCCGAATGGAAACTCATGTGTTAACCAGCAGAGGTGATCACATTTGCCCTTTGGCTTTGTGTAACGTGTGTGTATGTGTGTGTATACTGTGTCTGTGTGTGAGAGAGAAAGAGATAAAGTTTGTTTCTTGGTAATATGCAGTGACAATACTGTATATTTGAAATATAGGTGATCACATGGACCCAGGACACTACAACCATCATAAATATGAGTTCTAATAAGTCTTCAGCTATGAAGAAATCAGTATCTATATTTAGGTTCCAGTACGTTTCATTTGCAAACTGGAAGCCATTCACATTCATTGGCAGAATAGTAAAGAATGATGACAAAGAAACAATGTCCTATGGCTGCGATCAAAACTATTGTCCGCTGACTTTGTGTTTTCAAACTACTGTTGCCCTACTAATATTTTGCTATTAAGCTTCCCACAGGAAATAATTTCCTACCCATTTGTTCCTGTTCCAATTTTATTTCTCACATCTGTGAAAAGATCAATTCTTCCTTAAAATGTTCATTAGAGAGTTTAGGGGTATTGCTTCTTTAGGGGTATTGAAACAGTGGGAAGGCCTGCTTTTTGAAAAGAGAGGAAAAATACAATCCAGTGCAGCAGTTTTAAGTGCAACTTAGAATTACAGCTGCTCTGCAGAATTTCTTGCAACCTTTTCCTTAGTGCCACACTGCATTACAGCAGCCATGTAATGAAGCTGCTATAAAATCTCTGGTAATTAAGGGGGATTTGACAGTAATTGTAACAGTGAATCAACTTAATTATTACCAGCTTCAAAGAGAGCTAAACCAATGTTATAATCTAACCTTTTCTATTTTATAAATTGGGAGTTTAAGCAAGTATATGTAACATTTAAGAATTAAATCGGTTGAGATGGAATGCAAATTCATGTGCTTTTTTACACACACAAATACACAGACATGCTTGCAAGCATATATTGCATTTACACAGGTGATTTCAATAGCAGTTATGATTCAACCAAGCACTGAAACATAGACCATTTGTTCCTATATGAAGTGAATTTTTTTAAAACTTTATATCTATGATGCAAATCCTTTCCTTGACCACTAACAGAAGAATGCATGAAAAGCTCACAGCCATAAAATTATGCAGCTGGCCTCATTCTAATGTTCATTGCAGCACTATTTTAGATATTCTCAGAAGTAAATTCTCCTGAACTGAGCAGGAATCAGTTGTAGAAAGTGAAATGTAACTTAGTAGCTTGATAAAGAACACTAATTTCTTGATCTGTTTAAATAAACCATGCTAAATCTCTCTCTCTCTCTCTTTCTCTTTCTCCAATATATCATATCCTATATCACATCATTATAGGTAGTCCTTGACTTACGACCACAAAAGAGCCCAAAATTTCTCATTTTATGACCTTTTTTTGCCACAGTTGTTAAGTGAATCACCGCAGTTGTTACATTAGTAACACAGTTGTTAAGTGAATCTCACTTGCCCATTGACTTTTCTTGTCAGAAGATCAAAAAGATCACATGACCCCAGGACACTGCAACGGTCATAAATACATGTCAGTTGCCAAGCATCTGAATTTTGATCACATGACCATGGAGATGCTATAATAGTCATAAGTGTGAAAAACAGTCATAAGTCACATATTTCAAGTGCCATTATAACTTTGAACTGTCACTAAATGAACTGTTGTAAGTTGAAGAATACCTGTATACCATGGGTCCCCAACCCCCGGGCTGTAGCTCACTACTGGGCTGTAGCCTATTCAGAATTGGCCCCTGCAAGTGGCTGGCTGGAGCATGCATGCGCACATGTGCAGCACAACTTGCGCAAGCAGCGGGCTGGCGGGCACTCCACATGTGCACCCCCGCCCGTCGCTCATACAAGTCAAGCTGTGTGTGTACATGCCAGCCTGTAACTCATGGTCCAGTTCCCTTCCCCCCACCTTACGAGACGGCCCACCTCACGAGACGCGCCACCAAGCTGCAAATGTTGGGGACCTCTGCTGTATATCACTAACTTCATATGGACCCTTGATAGTTTATACAAAAGTCCACATTTTATATAAGAAATCTACCACACGTATAACTAATAACAATAAAACTCTGTACATTCAGCAGTCTCAGTTATTCTCTAGATCAACTAGAGAACAATTAGAGAGTCCTGCTAATAGCAATCATGGAGGGGCGATTCAAATTTTGGGAGGTAAGGTATTCCATAGGATGAGTCTTAAACTGAAAAAAACATACAGTTGCTTCTTTGTTCTCTTCCTTGAATCTCACCTGGAAAACACATACTGGATGGGTCCATTCTACATGGGAAAAGTGGTCCTGCAGATATCAAGCAGCAAAGCCATCTAGGGTTTTAAAGGAATGATCAATACTTTGAATTATGAATGAAGTCAAATATACATGTCCCAGGATAATGTTGCAGGATCCAGTTGTGGTTGGTCACTGTGACCAGAGGTTTTGTCTTTCGAGCCTTGGACTCGAGCCCATCTCAGGGAACTTCTCTCTAGCAGAACACTCTGTTTAGAAACCAGTCACAACAAATACAATGTTCACACTAGTAACCTGATTTAAGCTCAGTGACTCATCACACCAGAATACAATGTGTACCATTTGCAAATTCTGAGTATTTCTACAAGCAACCCGTATAGAATGTACTGCAATCATCCAGCCCAGTGATGGCAATTGTTGCCAGAAGTTCCCATTTCAGATGCAGTCGTGGCTTCCACTGCCTATGTAGGAAGAGTCCTGAGTCTAGAGTGATCTGCAAGTTATGGACCTGGTCTTTCATGGGGAACATGCCCCTCCAACATGATGGAGCTGATGAGGTCCAGACAGTTTCCAGACAAACAGTACCTTTGTCTTGTTGCAATTCAATTTCAGTGTGATATGAAAAACTATCTATGAAATAAACTATGGGTTACATATTAAGTTATCACATCACATAATGTTATATAAAGGTGTAAGTTCTCTTTTGTATTCTCTCAGTGTTTAACCAATAGGAAACAGAGTGTAAAACGTCAGTGGAAGTAACAGAATAATGAATTTGGAAGGAACCTTGGAGGTCTTCTAGTTCAACCCCTGCTCAAGCAGGAGACCCTATACCATTTTGGACAAATGGCTGCCCAAACTCAATGACTACACAAGAAAAAAATATTAATATGGTAAAATACATTAGGTATAAATGATACTCTTTTTCAGACCTACACTTCTTTTTAAAAAGTATTCTGAAAAGGCATTTACATATTTATTTTTCTTTTATCCTTAGTGTAAATAAGGTGTTAATGGGTTATAGGGAAATAATAAACAAATTGTTCTGTTTTCAACAAACTTAGGTGCATAGAATCTGAACTAGAAAGGATCTCATAAGTCCAGGCGTGCAATCTGCTCTTCACTGGAAGAATCCTCAATGGAGGTAGTTCTTGACTTACGATCATAATTGAGTCCAAAATTTCATTCCTAAGTGAGACAGTTGTTAAGTGAGTTTTACCCCATTTTACAATCTTTTTTGGCCAAAGCTGTTAAGTGAATCATTGCAGTTATTAAGTTAGTAACACTGTTATTACGTGAATCTGGCTTCATCATTGACTTTGCTTGTCAGAAAGTTACAAAAGGGGATCACATGACCCCGGGACACTGCAACAGTCATAAGTACGAACCAAGCACCTGAATTTTGATCTCCTGACCACAGGGATGCTGCAATGGTTGCTAAATATGAAGAATGGTCATAAGTCACTTTTTTCAAGAGATAGTTAAGAGTCTAGATATACAGATTGCCAAGAAAGTAAAGTATTTAGGGGTACAACTAACTGCAAGATGT
>JANHFL010009101.1:364160-375437 GCA_032468155.1 Oxyrhabdium leporinum | reverse complement strand
AGATTCCGGATTATGTCATTCAGAAACTTGTTTAAAACCATCTTTCTAACCTAAAGAAGTGAGACATAAGATGCATATTTGTAGAGAGGACCATAAATCTTCAGAGAAGTAGATAGCCCCAGATAAGACTGTAAAAGTTATTTAGTTCTCCACAGGAAGAGGTTTATTAATCTAAAATTTTCAGTCCATCGTGCCATGATTTGGTTTTCATACAATATTTCATTTCTTACAATTGCGGTAAAGGTTGTACCTTAAGCACAAAGGGGATAGCCTCAAAGCTGAGATTGAAGCACCACAGAAGCAAGGATAGAAAATGTATTAATTCTCCTCCAACCTTTTAAATTATATTTTAAAAAGTTGTGATATCTAATGCTAGTTTTGAATCATTATTGTTACAATTGTCAAACACTGTTTTAAATGTAATGTTTTGACAAAAAATATTACTATACCAGTGTTACAGGAACTGGTTTAGGTTTTTCAGTTTCACCTTATCTGAGCTGTGTTTGGTATTTTAAAAGGTTACAATTTCACAGTTCTATTATTTTAAATTAGCTATTGAATGTTGAATCAAATTCACTGTATAAAGAACATTATGGTATCTCTGCAAATTCCATTTCACCAGCAACATATGTTTCTATATAAATGTTTAGGCAGCCCTAGTTATATTGTATGTTTCAATTTGACCAGTTTACCTAAACATTTGTATACAATTGTAGTTAGCTAAGAGTCTGTTTTTGCTCCAGGAATTTTTCCCCACTCTTTCTTAAAGAACTGTTCATGCCCAGAAATTTTTTAAAGTCTTTTTGCATCCAGGATTGGATCTTTCAGATCTCTTTGCAGACTTTGAGTAATACAGGTAGTCCTCTACTTATGACCGCAATTGAGCCCAAAATTTCTGCTGCTAAGAAAGACAGTGAGTTTTGCCCCATTTTATGACTTTTCTTGTCACAGTTGTTAAATGAATCACTGCAGTTCTTAAGTTAGTAATACGGTGGTTAAGTGCATCTGGCTTCTCTATTGACTTTGCTTGTCAGAAGGTTGTAAAAAGGGGATTTCATGACCCCGGGACACTGCAACCATCAGAAATACATGCCAGTTACCAAGCATCTGAATTTAGATCATGGGATCATGGGATGCAGCAAAGGTTATAAGCGTGAAAAACGGCCATAAGTCACTTTTTTTCAGTGTCACTGTAGCTTTGAACAGTCACTAAATGAACTGTTGTAAGTTGAGGACTACCTGTACTGAAGTCTAGAAACTATAGAGATTATTTCAATACTTTTATCTCCAAAGTTACCGAGTTCTTCATGGTGACTTTGGGAATATGTTTGAGATCATTGTCTTATGCAACACCTAACCTTTTTGGGGGGATTCAGTTTCGTGACTGACTGTGGGATATTAACTTGAAAGCTAACTAAAATTTCTCCTAGAACTGTCAGAAAACAGAACCCATAGATTACTGCAAATGACCAGCTAAAAGGTTTAGACCAATTGCTCACGGTACAGTGTTGCTTATACAAGAATATTATGTGATGATAGTTGTCGAAAAGGATCTTTTTTTGGTAAACATTTCACAAACGTCATGATCTAAAGCAGGGCTGTCAGACTCGTGGCCCGTAGTTCAGATGCGTCACATGCTGGCCACGCCCACCTCCGGTTTAGTGAAGGGGGGGAAAGTCAAGATACGACATGTGATGACAACGTGATGCCGCGTGTTTGACACCCCTGATCTAAAGTAAGAAAAAGGAAAATCCAGTTAAACCTGAAATGTGGTGGATAATGTGTTAGGGACGGACAAAACAAACATTGGGAAGCTACAGCAACAAAAGTTACCTTTGGGAGGAAAAAGCATTTGAAGAATTTACCAAACATTAAGCACAAGGATGGTACTATTAGGCTTTAGGATTACATGAGTGCCAATGCAGGCAAAAGAAAGAATGGATTCAGTAAGTATCAACATATCTGGGAGCAAATATCGGAATGTCTGAAATGATATAGGGATTCCTGCCTTAGCAGGGGATTGGACTAGAAGATCTCCAAGATCCCTTCCAACTCTGTTATTCTGAATAACAGAGCCTATTCTGAATTCACAGCCTATGTCAGATCTGAAAATAATAAGATGCCACAAACTAGACTGGAATTATACCACATTGATAGAAGTTATAGCCGTATTGATATAATTTTGAAAGCCTGGGTTTTGTCCTCTGTCCCACCAGTCACTCAGAGCTTCTTTCTCAAGCTTTCCCTGTTTCCCAGGTCTAACATGTTTGTCCAACCATTGTCTAGTGTCTCTCTAAGGTCATCTTTGTGGCTCTCTTCATAAGTCAGAGAATCTTGCTGGGTGGTGATATTTTGTGGAAGGAGGGGATTCAACCAAATGTATTTTCTGAATATGAGTCCACCCAAGCTATGCTTGCTATATTTTCTGGAAGAGTCTCCATACAATTAATGGAGCAAAAGGCCGTTATAATATGGCTTTTCATGGGCCTGCTCAATGAGTTAAATCTAGAGAAAGTCTGTAAGAGTTGATTTGTAGGGAAAGAGCTTAACGCAACATCAGAGATAGAGCCAGCAAAATGGTCTAATTTGTTTCCCCTTCACACAGTGTTTAAATAAGGAACCTTTCTCAATCTATTGTTGTTCATTGATTTAGCCTAAGATCCTCTTTGTTATAGGATTGGTTCTGCCCTCTGGATTATGACTGACTGTCGGCTGCCTGCAGTTTGGCAGCTCAAATCTCATCAGGCTCAAGGTTGACTCAGACTCCTTCTGAGATGGATAAAATGAGGACCAGATTGTTGGGGGCAATATGTTGACTTTGTAAACTGCTTAGAGAGGGCTGTAAAGCACCATGAAGCAGTATATAAGTCTAAGTGCTATTGCTATTGCTATATATATCTAGTCAGATAAACATTAATTTATCTTTATTTGTAGCATGTATGTTACTCTGTTTGGGATTAAATTTGGAGCGCCATGCAGTAGAAATTACAATCTTGAGATATGAAGAATACATGCAAGCAGGATCATGTACAAATATTTGTTGTGCATTTTCAGGAGCTATATTAAATCCTATTTATGTCAGATGCTGATTGGCTGGAGAGGATTAGCAGTAAAACTAATCTAGTCAGACACTCAGCACTTTTCAACATATACTTAGTAGGAATTCTTGTAGGCATTTTCAGGTACCAACTTTTGTCTTGTTGAATGAACTTCAACTACACTAAATTTTAAGTAAATTTGTGATGACTGAGCAATCTACATTGGCTGAGCTGAAATCCAATAACCCACAGGACAAATTAATTTTCAACAAAAAGGGCAGAAACCTCAAGTGCCACAAGCCTATGGAATCTCTGACTCTCTCTCTGGAGCCATTTTTGCAAATCACGACTGCTATTCATAATCTAAATCAGTCTCTTTTAGCAGCAGAAAGATCTTTTTTCATGACAAAATAGAAGATGACTTTCATTAAGGCCTAACATGTACAAGCTATTTTAAATTTATTGGTGCTTTTCTATTAGGTGGGTTAAGGTTCCTTTGTCTATGGAAATAGGCAAATTTCAGGTGTAAAACTTAAAAATATAAATTGTTATGTTCTCCAGAAAGTTCTGGCACTCTCTTTTATATCAGTAGTAAAGTCAGGTGATTAAACCTTCCAGATTTTCAACATTAACACTTAGCAAATGGGTAGCAAGAGGGAGAGAATGAAGTGGATCGTTTTTGCAATGCTTTAAGTTCTATGACATGTTTTTAATTTTATTTTTTCCCAGCATTTACTACCCATGTTTTTTCTTAACCAATTGGCAAAACAGATTGATCTCCAACATTCTGTCTTTCCTACTTTTCATAATGTATATCTTTGAGTCTTTTCTTTCAGACCTAAAATATTCTGTACCCATCAATAATACTTTAGGTTGGCTCAGTTATTTACTATGTCTATCCTCAGTAAATACCCTGAAATGAAAAAAAACCAAAGAACACATTTTACTTTGGAGATTGTTTTAAGACTTGATTGACATGGATACCTCAAAAACCAATGAACTTTGTTCCTTACTCAATTATGCAATTTGTAGCTACTCATATTTCTTAGGGTAGTGTGTATGACACCACCCTATATATCCTCTTTAAAGATAGATGTTCCAATGCCAGTTTTTGGATTTCACATCTTAGTCGTTTTATGAACTCCCTTTTTGGCCACTCTACTTACCACATTACACATTTTTGGTGTAAGTGCCATGATATAATGTTCTTTTACATGAATATGCATGATATTTTTCAACAAAATGATAATCCTGAAAATTAATTTCATTTTAGGACAAAATATAATTGTATAGAAGAAGGAGATCTTCTATTTTGCATAACAATGTTCAAAACTTCTACATGAACTGAATTACATCTTTCTTTTCATGCTTAAATAAGCATTGTCCTTCCCACCCAATCAATAGCAAGGACACCATTTTGTAGACTTATATGAAGTTGATCAAGTATGACAGGCAAGGGTTTTCTCTAGCATTCTCTTGAATAAATGTTCAAACTTTCCTAAAATATATTTATGAAATATAAATTGGGTGTCCTGGTACTTGATAATAAGTTGTTGTTTGTTCACCCTATAAATGTAGTATATAATCTTGGGAAGCCAAGAGAAGCTGTTGCACAGACATCTGGTGCCAGGGTTATAACATTTAAGATATAGGAAGCTTCATGTTATTGCCCAAAAGCAATAGAGGGAATTTCAAAAGACAATTCAAGATCACTATTCAGTTTGTAATCATATATAATCACACCAACAATCATTTTTCAGTTTGTAATCTACTACATCATAGATTGTTTTTTGCCTTTCATCTGAATCCAAATAATGCTTTCCTGATGAAGCGACCCCAGCTGAACAATGAGCATACCAAATGTCAGCTAAAAATAGCTGAAGAACAATTCAGAAGTGTAATTAAATAATTATTTGAGCCAATCCTCAAGAAACTATGCACTTGATACATTGGGAATGGGGGTTTTCTGAAACCATTTCAAACTGGAATGTTTTTCACAGACCTATTTTGGAAGAGATCACAAAAGTAGGGAGCAAGATGTACAATGTCAGTGTAGTGCAGATCTTAAATTGTGATTGTTTCACCTTTCAGGCCCCCTGCCCAAATCTGAACTGAATTTATTTATTTCCAAACGCAAAAGTTATATTCATCTCCATTTTCCTCTTATTCTTTTCCTCTCCCTCACTTGCCATCTTTTTATAAGACTGTAATACTGAATAAGGGATTGTCTCAGTATCAGCCATCTCAAATTTACAGTAAACACATGCTGTGGAAGTCCAATGAAGAGGAGAAGGTTCATTGGGGCCTTGCTTTATGATCCTTGCTACGAGAAATTAGGACTCTAATTTAATTTAATTTAATTAGGAAATTAGGAAACTGGATTATTCAATAAAGCTGTTGACAATCATTTTTTTCCTTTGAACAAGGAGTTTCAGAAGAGATATATTTGTTTATGCATGTACCTTCACATAAATCCAGACATTTTAATTAGTTATAACTTCATAGATAGATAGATAGATAGATAGATAGATAGATAGATAGATAGATAGATAGATAGATAGATAGATAGATAGATAGAGTCACTTTTAAAATACATGCAACGGCTGCCTCACCTGGTGGGAATTGGTTATTCCATGCATTTATTTTTATTTATTTATATATTCTCACAGAGGTGTTCTATATATTTATATGGAGAACAACCCTGTGGGGTGGGGTGGGCTGAGAGAGATTAACTGGCCCAAAGTCACTTAGCTGACTTTCATGCCAAGTCATGCTAAAACTCAAGTCTCTTAGTATCTAGCTGGTCTCTCATTCACTGGACCAAACTAGCACTCAATCTCAATGCTTTTCAGATAGCATTATGTTCAAATTTCTCTTCCTGATGTATTTCGCTGCTGACTCCCGGAGTCAACGCTGACTTGAAGACATCAAAAAACAAATCAAAGCAGAAACAGGAGCAAGGTTCACAAATATAAATAATTTACTTTGTTCAGAAAGAAAAAAAATCCCCCCAGAAATTCATTTGCAGTCCAAGAGATTACTCCAATCCTTGAAAATGCAGGTGACCATTTGCAACCTACCCCTTTCCTTATACTTTGGAAGCAGCAGAATGATAAGTCTGATTAAACATGATCCAAAAAGGGCTTGCAGGTAGCACTGTTTACTAACATTTCAATTCCTATGCCTCATTTATTAGACTTAGAATAAAAAGGTTAGTGGGGGCTCAGGGTTGTCTTTAACCTTGATGATATTCCACTGAAGCAGCATAATGACTCTTAATTGCTTAAGTGAAGAGCACATGTTGACATGTCCTTCTTGGTGCTTAAAGCTCTGTGCCTAAACCATTATGCTAATTCAAGCATTATATACACTGAAGTATTTATGGGACTGACACAAATGATGTTGCAAGTAAAGGGCTGTGAAATGGTCTGTAAACAGAGAGAATTGATTCCAGGCCCAAAGCCGCTCTCTTAAAGTTACAGGCATTGAACAGCCAGCCCCACCATTTCTATCCAGATTGTCAAACTGGGTCAGTCGGTGTCAGCAGGCCTGCCATTATAGATCAGGTGGGTGGTTTCATAATACGCAAACCAATCACACAAATGAAAATTAAACCCAGAAGCTATTGATACCTATTGCCTACTTCTTGCTCTCGAAAAGAGAAGTTGGAAGTGGGCTGTACTAGCAAT
This sequence comes from Oxyrhabdium leporinum, assembly GCA_032468155.1. Taxonomy (NCBI): domain Eukaryota; kingdom Metazoa; phylum Chordata; class Lepidosauria; order Squamata; family Cyclocoridae; genus Oxyrhabdium; species Oxyrhabdium leporinum. The sequence continues at coordinate 368,710 of JANHFL010009101.1, read as the reverse complement.
TAAACATTTCTGAGTTCAGTATTTACTACTTGGCAAATGATATCTAAAGTGTAGGCAGTGTAACGAAGATATTAAAATACACATACACATGATTTGGGAGGGGGGCAGTATTTTTTCACTTTCTAAACAGGAAGAGCTATATCCCAGCCCCTGGTCTGTGGACCGGCATCGGTCCGCGGCATGTCAGAAACTGGGCCATGTAAACAAGTGAAGCCCCATCCGCAGAATGCAGGCAGCCCACAAAACCACGCCCCCTCCGGTCCACAGAAAATTCTCTCTCCGCAGAACCAGTCCCTGGTGTCCAAAAGGTTGGGGGCCGCTACATTACACTCTCCCCTACCTCCAGTCTGATTGTTTGCTTCACTTGGCCTAATCAATACAGGTAGTCCTCAACTTACAATCACAATTGAGCCCCAAATTTATGTTGCTAATTATTGTCCCATTTTATGACCTTTGTTGCCAAAGTTAAGTGGATCACTACAGTTGTTAATCACATGGTTGTTGAGTGAATCTGGCTTAACCATTGACTTTGCTTGTCAGAAACTCACAAAAGGTGATCATATGACCCTAAGATACCGCAACCATCATAAATAGATGCCAGTTGTGTCTGAATTTTGATCACGTGACCACAGGGATGCTGCAATGATCATAAGACTAAAAACCGGTTAGAAGTTACTTTTTTCAGTGCCATTGTAACTAAATGAATGGTTGTAAGTTGAGGACCACTGTAACAGTTCCATGTTGACTAATCAATTGAATTACTGTTAAAATTAATATTCACAGAAGAGCACAAGTGATGACCAATGCAGGCTTCATAACAATTTCCGTCTATACATTATTCTGTAATTGCATTGAAATAACTGGAGGTTGGAGCATGCTATGTATCCATGCAATCAATCCCTTTATTTGGATATCTAACCTGAGCAAAGATCAGAGAATTATAACTATTAGAGGAAGGAGTTTTCTTTACAAAAAATACAGCTACTTCCATTCAAAAGCAAAAGTAGCTGTAAGAGAAGTGACTCCAGATTAGCAATTTTGGACAAAGAATAGGCCAAGTGACTCACTGAAACACAAAATGAAGCCTGAACACTCTGTTTTCAGGTAGTCCTCGAACTACGACTATAATTGAGCCTGCAATTTCAGCGTAAGTCATGATGTTCATAAAGCAGATCTCCATGTGGCTGGACTCAATTTTATGACATTTGCAGCGATTGTTAACTGAATGCAGCAACCCGAAAGTGAATACTGTGGTCATTAAGCAAATGCTGCAGTTGTTAAGCGTTCTCATTGTTCACTCTGCAATGTTTTGTTGTTGTTTTTTGCTGGAGACCAGAGTTAAACAGCAAAAAAGGAAATCACAGTCACGTGGCCACAAGGCACTGTAAATGCAGGCTGGTGGCCAAGTACTCAAAATATGGTCACGTAACTATGGGGAGAGGGGGCAGATGTTGGAACTCCGGATCTGAGTCCCCTTTTCACAGTCTGTCATAACTTTGAATAGTTGCTAAGCCACTAGTCATAAGTTAGAGACTACCTGTATATCCTGCTGCCCCGCTGTAGTTAATCGATCATAAGATGCTAAAAAATCAGGGCCCTTGGATTTAATTGCCAAAAATGATGATGCCTGTCAGCCTATCCAAGTAGGCCAGATGAGTAGGCCAAAGCCATTAAAGCTAATTCTCATTTTATTAAGAGGTTAGAATAAGAGGATCTTACTCTAGCAGGGGTATCAAACTCATGTCGTCATGGCAGCGTCATGTGACATATCGTGTATTTTTTCCTCTTCACTAAACCGGGCATGGTTTAAAAGAAGCATCTAGTGGATTTGCCATAAAAACTCTGATTGAGAAGCTGTCCACAGCTAATTTGTCAAATACTTGCATAGGAGAATATATATATGAAAGTTAAGTGTTTAATTGATTATAATGGTTATGCTGTTTTGTGTACAGATAGTCCTCATCATGCAAACATAGTTAAGCCCAAAATTTCTGTTGCTAAGCGAGGCAGTTGTTAAGTGAATTGCAGCTCATTTTATGACCTTTTTTGTCATGGTTGTTAAGCAGATCACTGCAGTTGTGAAGTGAAACGTGCAGTCATTAAGCAAATTTGGCTTCTCCCATTGACTTTGCTTGTCGGAAGCCGGCTAGGAAACTTGCAAAGGGTGATCACATGACCCCAGGACAGTGCAAGTGTCATGAATACATGCCAGTTGCCAAGCAACCAAATTTTGATCACGTGACCATGGGGATGCTGCAATGGTCGTAAGTGTGAAAAATGGTCATAAGGCAGTTCTGTTCGTAACTTTAAACAGTCACTAAAAGAAAAGTTGCAAGTTGAGGTCTACCTGTATTTACTTAGATCAAAATGATGACGGCATCAAATCTGTGTGGGTTTTAAGGACAGGCTTTTTGTCCCAGAGCAAAGTGTTCCAAAAACTATTCCATGTTGCTAAGTCCAAGCATCCATTTTAGTGATCAGAAAACTCTGAGGAGCTTTGAATGCGGTTGTATTACCATATCTCCCCAAAAACAAGACCAAGTCTTACATTAATATTTGCTCCAAAAGATGCATTATTTTCTGGTTAGGTTTTATTTTCAAGGAAATATAGTATTAAATGCATCCATCTGGCTGACGATCTTAACTGGGACTTGTTTTTGAGGTAGGACTTATATTACCAGCACCCTGAAAAATCATGCTAGGCCTTATTTGCCGGTTAGGTCTTATTTTGTGGGAAACACGGGTATGTGTTTTTGGCATAACTGGCTGGGGGATTCTAAGAGTTGAAATCCACACATCTTAAAGTGGCTGAGGTCAGACAGTCCTGCTGCATAGATGGTCCATCTTTCCTTAAGCTTTATGATCAGAGTCATGCAAGTGTTACATTATCTCAGGTCTCATGGATGAGGTTTTACATATTACCACAATAGATATACAAAGTGTTGAAAATAGAGAAATTTATCTCCCCTTTTCAAGTTGTGATGGTGGTGGTGAGAATACAGAATATAGCATAACAGACTTGGAAGGAACCTTGGAGATCTTCAAGTCCAACCCCCTGCTTAGGCAGGAAACCCTATACCAGTGATGGCGAACCTTTTGGGCACTAAGTGCCCAAAGCACACGCGCACGCATTCCCAAAATGCAAGGCGCACCCCGCACATGTGCCCTGCACCCATGCAAGCACCTTGCATCCATGCATGCATGTGCCCAGCACATGCATGTGCCCCATGCATGTGTCCTGTGCATGCACAATATACATGCATCCCACCCCCTGTGCATGCACCCCCTGCATGCGCAGTAGAGACCCTAAGGCCAGTTGAGACATACAAGATTATTGACCTTGGATGGACATGACCTGCAACAGGGCTGGCATGCTTTCTTGTGCTATTGGAAAAGCAAGATACATGGTTACTTTCAAAGACATTATATAAGAAATGCACTATTGTTAGTATGGGAGAAAATTAGAAAGCAACACTATTTGGAGATACCAGTTTGGCTTTCAACAATGGAAGCACTGATCCATCCAAATGTTATTAATATAGGCCAGCTGGCCAGCAGAAGGCGCACATGCATGCGTGGTGGAGCTGAGGGACAACGGCATGTGTGCCCACAGAAAGGGCTCTGCGTGCCACCTGTGGCACGCATGCCGTAGGTTTGCCACCACTGCCCTATACCATTTCAGACAAATGGTTATCCAATCTCTTCCATTGTTGGAGCATTCACAACGTCTGGAGGTGAGTTGTTCCACTGATTAATTGTTCTGTCAGGAAATTTCTCCTTACTTCTAGGTTGCTTCTCTCCTTGATTAGTTTACATCCATTGCTTCTTGTCTTGCCCTCAGGTGCTTTGAAAAATAGCTTGACTCTCTCTTCTTTGTGACAACCCCTAAAATATTGGAAGACTGCTATCATTTCACCCCACTCCTTCTTTTCATTAAACTAGACATATCCAATTCCTGTAACCATTCTTCATATGTTTTAGCCTCCAGTCCCCTAATCATCTTTGTTGCTCTTCTCTGCACCCTTTCTAGAGTCATGTAAAACCCATATGTGCAGGAGGGTATGACAATGTAACATCTCTATCTCTCTGCTGTGCATACCATTCTAAGAGCAACCTTAATTTAATTAGAGGTATTCGTATATCTGGCCTCAATCAGCTTCTTTGGTGCATTCCACATTTTAACAGAGAGGAAACAACAACAACAATAACAACAACCCAATTTAGCCTTACATTTTCTGCTTTCCTCATAGAAAGGTTGCTGTAGACTTTATTCTGCAATATTTTCTTCTCTTCCTTTGTTTACATCAACTTTTGATATAAAGCATTACCATATTTACCCTTTTTGAGGAAGTACAATGCCTTACTGTCCAGCAGAAGAAAATTATTTCAGTACTTGAGTAAATATAAAACTGTTCACTCTTCCTTTTTACAAACCCTTTCCAAATCTAATTTCTTCCTCCTTTGGATGTCTATATATTGGAACACTGTTTTAAAAAAGAATTAACCTTCCTTCCTTCCTTCCTTCCTTCCTTCCTTCCTTCCTTCCTTCC
>JANHFL010009101.1:347870-360370 GCA_032468155.1 Oxyrhabdium leporinum | reverse complement strand
ACCAGTTTTCTTCCTTGAACCTATGTGGAAAAAAATGATTTTCAATTTTATTTGCAATAACAAATTAAAAAAATAAAAAACAACAACAAAGGAATCAACTTCACTCATTTTCCAAATCTAAAATTTCAGTAAGGAAATGCAACCTTAACCTTCATATTAAATTCATTTTACTTCTTTTTGTTTCTTTTTTAGAAAGTATTGTGCTTATTTTTTAATTTAAATGTTTTTCTGTTTAGTTTTACTTTTAATTATGATTTTTTATTGTTAAAGGGGAATTGGCTTAATCAAAGGTGAAGAAATCTAATGATTTGTAAAAATAAAAATTGCTTGATATTGAAAAGTTTGGGAACTTTTCAGTAGAGAGAGATGCAAAGCATTTTGAGACTGAGGACAGGATGGTGGGTTTTTCCCCCAAAAAGGGCCGGCAAAGGAATGAGAAGACAAACATGATATTTGATTAAACTAATTAGTTTAAATTAAATCAAAATAAAGACTTCAACTTGAGTTCAGCTGCATGGGTCTACATGGACATATCTATGAAACTACAAGGTACAAATAAGGAAGCGGTTTTCCAGTTGTGGAATGATTTTCCTCAGTCTAGCTTTTAGTTTTGTTCTGGTGCCTTCAAGTCAGTTTCCATGCAATTTTCTTGGCAACGTTTTTGTTAGTTTTTTTTATCATTGCCTTTCTCCCAAAGCTGAGCGAGAATAATTGGCTCAAAGCCACTCAGCAGGGTTGAGCATGTGAGACTGGCCCAAATCAGTCAATGTAGAAAACAAGGAAGATTGCCATAACAAACAATACCAGGGTGACATGTGCGTATGTGTGTGTGAAACATAACTTCAGTCAACAACAGACTGTGGGGTCCTTGGTGTTCTCTGAGCATGCTTTTTTTCTTGCAGACATTTTATTACCCAACTCGGTAACATCATCAGAGTGCATCAAAGACCTCACAGTTCAACCCTGAGCTACAAATATTATCTTCTATTGGTACCACAACAGATCATTAATATTTAAAAGTGACTCATGCAGATAGCCCTCTAATTCACTGGAGAAAAGCATGGGGAAGAAGTGTAACACAATCAGACTTTCAAGATTCTGATATCCAATCTCAGTAAAATTAGTTTTAGCTTTCCTGGGGAATTTACTACTTGACCTGGTCTACGTAAGTGGAGCTAACATTCAATGAATTTACCTAAGTGGACTGAATCTGAATCTCCTCAGTCTTGATAAACATCTTAACCAATCACTATAGCTACTGTGATCTCCTAGGAAGTCCAAAACATCTCCTGTAAAAATTTAATGTTCCACTTCTGTACTGTTGTCTGTACTGCAGAGAACCTGCATGGATATATCAAATGTGTTTATTATTACTAGGAACTCCCTTATTGTTACTTGTGGGTTGAGTTCCTGCCAGAAGACAAAGAAAGAAACTTGTATCCTCATTGTGGTACTGTAGAAGGAAGAACATCTTTCCACCCAAGATGAATACAGTCAGGATCCTGCTAGACTTATGAAAAGCCCTTAAGACCTGATATATTCAAGTTAATTGAGCCTGTAATGTACAGGTGGTCCTTGAGTTACAACCACAATTGAGCCCCAAATGTATGTTTCTAAGTGAAACATTTGTTGCATGAGTTTGCCACATTTTACCACTTTTCTTGCCACAGTTGTTAAGTGAATCATTGCATCTGTTAAGTTAGTAACATGGTTGTTAAGTGAATATGACTTCTCCATTGACTTTGCTCATCAGAAGGTCACAAAAGGAGATCACACGACCCCAGGACACTGGAACCATCATAAATATGAACCACTTGCCAAGCATCTGAATTCTGATCATGGGACCAAGGGGATGCTGCAATGGTCATAAGTGTGAAAAATGATCATAAATCACTTTTTTCAGTGTCCACTTAACTTTGAACGGTCACTCAATGAACTGTTTTAAGTCGAAGACTACCTCTATTCATTTATTATTGATGGGTTTTATCCTTAGTTGCCATTCTTTTGCTTTTCTGTTCTGGTTATCATATATATTTCTATTTTGTAAAATTTATTGTAAGATTGATGCTTTTCATCATGTTTACCACTCAGAGTCACCTTGGCAAGATGGGTGGCAAAACTCATAATCATAATAAGGATAATGCTCCGTAGGCAGCAAAATCTCTTGGCAGGATCATGAGAAAAGAGTGGAACATCCGCCTCAAAAGAGCACGTTTCCAGCTGTCACTCTTCCATTGGAGCTTGGCTAATCAAGGATAATGGTACATCGGGCCAGAGAACTAAAGGCTTGCTTTGGATTATATACCTTCTTGCCTTGTTTCTCACTGTACGAAAAAGCACTGCCACTCTGGGGTTCCCCATGTATTGTTAAGCAACTGAAGAGCATTCGAACAATGCCCTGACCTGCTGCATTAAAAAATAAATAAATAAATAAAATAAAAGCTAAAAGCAACATTGAATTAGAAGTGTTTGAAATAGGGGTAAATGGAGAAAAATGGGTGGAGTTATTATCAGATGTCATTAAGGTAGTCTGATTATGGATTCATTTGGGCCAGGTCAGAAAGTAATACAAAATGGTGGCCTGACAACTGAAGATGGAGAGGTATTTAACTAGGAAAATGACCCTTACGTTGCATAAAACTAGGCATCTATTCACATCCTAAATAAACTTTATGGTATGCATAATCTAGAATTCCACAATCTGAATATTTGTGTATGCCTTACAGTGGATATCTCTATATAAAGCAAATACCACCAATTGTAGGATTTGTGACTTTAAAGAATTTGATTATGTGGTATTGTTCTTGTAGATGCGCACTCCCAAATCTGGAACTAAAATAGTTTCATTTTTCCATACATCACAGGAAGGTGAATTTAAGCAGAAATTTAAATGATAAGTGGCAGTTTTTTACACCCGGTATCAAATGGTTTCAACGATACAAAGAATTACTGAATACAAATAAAAGGCAGAACACTCATGTATGAACTTTTTATTCTACTGTATGTATATGTTGGATGTCCTGGGAGACATTTTAAAGGTCACAACATGTGTTTCCAAGTCTTAGAAAGCATGAAGTGAGGGAGGCTGAATTATTTGATTCCTGGACCATTTGACTCCTGAGGATTAGTTTAAAGATGACTTTCTACACAACTTCTGTTCAGTTATTATTCATAGGTGAATCCATGGTATCTTGTTTTATTTAAGTGTTGGCTTTTCTACCCTGGACATGATATCTAATATGTGACTATACATACATATACATACAGATATACACAATACATGATATGGATATAGATAGAGCTATGGATATACACACCCACATATAATACTGACCACATTATACTGTATTGACTAAAGCAACATACAATATTAGTGACTCTATGTACGCATGGGTATGTGTAGGCACAAAATTCTCAGACCAATGGACCTAGGTCAAACCTACATCTAAAATACATAGCTGTGTTTCATTACATTTCAATAGTAACTTTATCCTCGTTGTGTAGATGTACACAAATTATTTCAGTTCAAATCGAGATACCTGTAGGATATCTAAGCATAACGGAGAAACTGCATGCAGCATTGTTTAGTGTGCTATCCAGCTCATTTGCTTGGGGTTAACGGAATCTCCTTCCTTTGTTTTAAAGTAACACAAAGCATACCAGTTCATGTGGCAAATTGATCCCACGGCATCCTCATTACTAATCAATGCACATTTTGCAGGAAATGCTTGTATAATTGCTTGTTAATACATCACCTGGCAGGAACTATAAATTAAGACTGCTCAAGGGATGCGTACTCAGAAATACCCATTCCACAAACCCAGAAGAGCCATTCGTCAGGTGAGTGTCATCTTTAAGAAAGCAAACTTGCCTGAACTTAGCAAGGCTAAGTGAGGTAAGATCTGATTATTACTTGGATGGGAGACCCTTAGCAAAATCTGGTGCTGTAATGGGAAAGCCCGCCCCAAAAAAATATTCCAGGAGAAAGTGATGACTAATCACTTCCACAGCAAGAAAATTACATGGCAAATCCATGTAATTTGATGGTCTTCATCAAAAGTTGATTGTCAAATGGTATCAGATCCTCTCGGGTTATTTCTGGCTAGTACATACAGTAAGAGTTGTGTTTGCTAGGAGCCTCATGAGAAAACTGACTGTTGTGGAAGGACAAACCAATAGGGCTGTGAAGGTGTGTAAGCATGTACACATGCACATATGTAATTTTTTTAAAAAAAGCAGTCGCCTTTACAATGGTACCTCGGTACACTTCCTTAATTGGTTCTGGGAGGCATGGTGAGTACCAAAAAGAATGAGTACCAAACAAATTTTTCCCAAAAGCAATAATGTAATGAGTCACAATGCAGCCGAAACTGACAAAATCTAGCTTCTGTCAATTGGGAAGCCAGAATCAGTTAATAACTGTTACTAACTTAACAACTGCAGTGTTTCACTTAACAACTGTGACAAGAAAGGTTGTAAAATGGGGCAAAACCCGCTTAACAAATGTCTCACTTAACAACAGAAATTTTGGGCTCAACTGTGGTTGTAAATCGAGGACCACCTGTATATGAAATGTATTCTCTAGTACATGATAAACAATTTTTAACCTGAACTTATTTAAAAGCAGTATTGTCTGCTGTTTACTCATTTGCTATCCATTCATCCATTTTCACACTGCAGATTCTTTCTATTAGGAAACATTTTGTGCTTGTGGGGTGGGGGGAGGGGGGGAATGAAGGCAAAAAAGTATATGGCTTCTTTAAAATATATTGCAAGAATCCTCATTTCCAGATTTTTATGGCTCTACTAGCTGGTATTCTTGCATGCAGTTTTGTAATTTATTCTGAACATTCCACTTAAACCTTTTTTCAATAGCGTGATTTTATTAGAGTCAGCTCACTGGACTTTCCCAAAAAGGTATTTAAGATCAAATAAAACCAGTGCTTGGAAAAATATCATTACAATATGAAAGCAGTTACAAAAACATTAGTACTGCAAAGTTTTATTTCAAATGGCTGAGCCTTCTGCAGCCCAGGTTATTGCAGTTCTACTTCCTCAGATACACTCACTGGAAAAATAAGGAAAACTGTCATCTTTGCACTTTTTGCCTTTTCTCAGAACAAAGATTCAATTTCAAGGCAAGTGGGTTTTTTCCCCCAGATGCTCTCCACGAGAACAGCAGAAATGCAATCCCCTTGTGCATAGATTTTTTTCCCTTAAGCAAATGAGCAATTTTATTCTTACTTTGTCCATTACATTAAATTGTCCTTGTTTTGAATGATTCCCCTTGAGTGAATAGAAGCTGAAAATTGATACTCTTGTCCTGTTCTAGCCAATGAGACAGGACAATTATAGATTCAGTTGCTGGCAATGTCTTGAGTGTCTTTCTTACCTTTTCTTCCAAATATGTCTGTTTAAGGCACCTTTCCACAAAGAGTCTCAAGACCAATGCCATTTGCTATCACATTAGAAGCACAAGCTAGTGAAGGATAAATAAGGAGATTTTAAAGGGTAAAATTAAGAAATTAACGGTTTGGTAGACCAAATGCCTACTAGAACAATTAGCTCTTCCTAACAGGCCAGAGGTTTAGCAACAAAGAAGGACGAAGGACATACTTCACTTGAAATCTAATTATGGTAACTGAAAAGCAGACCCTTTCTCATTCCAGCTAAAACCAGAAATTATGGTGGGATTAAACAGACTGTCCCTAGAAGATCTGAGTAGGAAGGTTCTTATAAAAGGAGAAGGATCCATTAGAAAGCTGGATTCAAGCTATTTACAATTTAAAATTGATTGTTTGGTTGCCTCAAACCAAGCTTCTTTTGGTACCTATAAGCTACTGTATCTGTTATATAGTATTTGATTATAAGGGAAATTGAATAGTTTTAGGAAAAAGTACTCACTGATTGTTACTCCAGTCATTGATGGTCAACTGATATTCTGGCATTTGTCATTATGACTCATATGATTGATCTTTAAGACTTATATGATCTTGTGTTTCTCTTCTTTTACCACCTGGAGTTATAACAACTGGAAATAAAATGTTATGTTGTGTAGATTTGAGTCCCAATACAAAATGTTTTCATCTGATACAGTGGATGAAATTCATGATTTCTGAAACCACTTTCCACATTCACACCTAGCTACATCTACTCTCTATTTCTGACATGTTATTGCCTGGATTAGGTTGTAGTTGTCAGAGTCTGATGGATAAATATCTATCTTCTTTTGAAGGTGTGCTTATTGGTGATATCACGGGATATTTATCCATCAGCAAAGTGAACACTGCTAGTAGAATGGATTCTTTGTTCTCTATGCTCAACTTTTCTCAACTCAGCTCAAGTCTGTTATGGGCATCTATCCAGCTCTTCAAAGTAAAATTTTATGAGAGAACTGCAGGGAGAAGTGGCGAAGAGATGTCCATACATACATAATGATTACTGGATGTCTACCAACTTCTTAATGGCCTCTGATGCAGACTAAATAGGAGCTTTATCATAAACCAAAATTATGTAATTGCTAATGTATGTGATTTTGTCATTAGCATATGAGGCTATTTTAAATAACAACATCTGCTTAGATATTAGAAAATAAACATTAATACATAATAGGACCAAAAATCTGCTCCAAATATTCAGAAAATTCAGCTTTGCTTTTGTAAAATTTTCAGGTACCACCCAGAGTCACTGAGAGTTGGATGGCATGCAAGTTTAAGCTATTATTATTATTTCACAAAAATGTGAAATCACAGCTGCCAGTTCTTCAGCTGATGCTGGCCTTCATATTCATTATGACATCCTAGGTTCTCAAGAACTTAGGATGTCATAATGTATTAGCATAGAATATATGTAGAACCAAGCAGTGGGCCTATTGTAATTAACTGAAACTTTTTCAGTGCACAAATTTTCTTCATCCAAGATTTTTTTTTATATGGCACCCAATGTACCAATAGCCACTGGGACCACCATAGCCAGTTTATGTCATAATCTTTCAATTTCAACTTTCCAATATTGATATTTGTGATCTTCTCCAACTGTTTGTCTTCTGTTCTAGTATCCCCTGGTATTGCCAATTATCCACACTTTCTTTTTTTCCATCACAGTTAAATCTGATATGTTATGTGCCTAGACTTTATCAGTTTGTATTCAGAAATCCCGCAATATTTTAACCTGCTCATTTTCAACTACTTTTCCAACTCTATGTTCCACAAATTTTTCATTATAGGCTCATGATAATTTTTACAGATGTTCCATTGAATTATTATTATTATTCCTTCCTCTTCCTATTTGACTTATGATGCATTTTGATGTAAAGACTTTTAGAAATTATCTGAAGATAATTCCATGAAAATTTTAATAATAAATTGCAAATAATAAGTTTCAGGACATATACATACAGCATTATTTCAACAACTTAACTGTTAATCTTTATTTAAAAATGGAAAAAATGAACTCCCTAATAAACAGTTAAAGAAACTTTTTTAAAATTTAATTTTTATTTATTTATGGAGTAAAAACATTACAAATTTAAGGAAGAAAAGGAGAAAACTGCTAAGTAAATAAATAAAAAAGAAACAAAGTAGTAGCTTCTGAGCTTATATAAGCAGTTATAAATGCATTTATATTTTATCCTCTCACTCTAAAGTTATATCCTTACTCCCTTCTTCCCATATTCTAGCTGTTTTAACCACCAAACTCCTAAATTACAAATAATCCTTCATGTTTTCTAGATTTTCAATATAGATTTGAAGTAGTGGAACCTCTGGTGTTATAAAGCAACAGTGCATAATTTTATTAAAATACCACTTTTAAATTTTAACAGAATGTGAATTTCAATACTTTCAGCCTCTTATTTTCCTATTGAACCCATTTTATCTTACACCCTTACACCCTTACCTTCTTCCATTTCAAATGTTAGTAAACACTAGTATTTTTTAGCAAATACATGTTCAGCATTTGCACATAATTCTGTTTCAAATTCTATCTTATATCGCTCAATTCCCAATGTTTCTTTAAGTCTTTCTCTTAACTGTACATATGAAAAACCACTGGAAATGAAGTCCCTTGCAATCAATTGATTCATCTTATATTTGTTTTCAGGAACAACCAGGGTTTGTTTCTATTCCATATTCTCAATAAGGCACTTCTAACATAATGATTTTTAAAGTTTATATTAATTTTATTGTACTGTAAAAAAAAAAACCCATGCCACCCAAATCTCAGGTCATGCTATTTGAATTCTAAAATTCTTTTGTTTCTCAATAACATCCTATTTTTCATCCAAATCAAACAGCAGTCTGAAAACAGGTAGAGAAATCCCAGAAGCAAAACATATACTCTACAATCTAATGGCTATTCTTAATGACACCTTGAACTATTATGCTAGTTTTCAAAGTTTATTTAGGATTCTTGAATTAGAGAGAGCTTCAGAACACTTTGCCTCCCTTAGTTAGAACTGCATAATCATTTCAGGAGAAAGAAAAGGACCAAATGAATGTGTGCATGGGTATAAATTAAATGTAGTGATTTTAATTTTCTTAGCAACTCATGTATCATATGGTGCTTTTGTGTCATTTTTCTATCTATTTAAAATTATGTAGCATTTATTACATACAGGCCATTTCAGAAAGATTTACATGTTTTAATCATGTTCTTTCCTGAATAATTATTTAAAGTCATGTGCAGGATCATTGTTTTCACTATACAATTTTATTTTTGTCTATTTAAACATGCATGGTGTGTTCCAGAGCATCATCAGCCTTCTTAATTCTGCTGAACAGATTTTACATGTGGATTTTAAAGTCCTCATCTCTTTAAAAGGGCAGGTAACCGGTCTTATTACTTTTCTAAGTAGAGATACGCTTAAAAAGTAAAGTCTTTATTGCTTCTTAAAAGGTGCAGTGCTCTGTGATAAATTCTCGTATTTTGACTGTTAATATGTTTGAATGAAAATTATTTATACATTTTGGTGAGGTTGAATGGTTTTCATTTGATTGCTGCCTCTGGAAATGAAAGCAGAGTAGCAAGAAATTTACATGTCATGCTGTGATGTATATCCAGATTATGAGATGATTGCTCAGTAGATGAACACCAAGTAAAATCATTTGCATCAAACTGTGACAACTGCAATTCCTGACAAGGCCTCTTAGTTTTGAGGGCTATTATCATTGTACAAGAATATAATCTATTGACAGCCTAGCTGTTTAATACATTAAAAGGCAGACAGTGGAAGAAATCTTAACAGTTTTCATTCACCGTTGCACAAGGGTGCAGATCAAAAGTGAATTATATTTAACAATATGCATGTATGGTGATAAGATGCATGACATTCATCAACCTGTTTAGTCATGGTTAAGCTGAGATGGGAAAGATCCAATATTACCGCCATATGTGGTCTGAAATAGAGACATGAGACTGAAAATTATATTATTGCCCAGTAGAAGTGAACAAACAGGAGAAGACATTCTTCCTTAATCTTTCTTCGTTTTCTCTCCCAAACTTTCACTCACCAAAGAGAGAAAAATCTACCTTTATTATGAACAAGCAACAGTTCCATCCCTGATCCACAGAAGCAAGAAAAACCCTATATTTTAAATTATTAGACAGATAGAGGAGGAACAACAGTTGAAGTTTACTTGTCCTGAACTTTCTTTTGACTGTTATTCCTATATATTAAATGGTTTATTTTATTTTATTTTTTTAAAATGGTTATCCTTCTAAAGCACACAGTAAAAGTAAGATAAAAGAGGGTGTAGAAGTTTATACTTTCTCTCTGAAGAACAACTCTGAATCCTGCTTCCATGGACCAAATATACTCCCCTTACTCTTAAGCACAACAGGAGCTATTATGAAGGTCTGTAAGAGGACATTGAAACTATTCTGCTGAATTTGCTCACAGGCCTACAGCATTCTTGGTCTGCAAGGAATATTAAATGCACTACTGTATTTCCTGGATTTGGGCTAAAATGCTATCCTTAATAACCTTGGTAATGAGAGCATGCACTCTTTTAAAAAAAAGCCAAATTATCTCTTTTGTTTTGCAGTGGAGTGGAAGAGGGAGAAAATCTTCAGGGTTTATGCAATGAGTTAAATTCCATGGAGTCTTCTATTAAATATGCACAAATTTTTACTCTTTCCCTTTCTTCTTCCTGGCAAAACACCTGACTTCCTCTTCAAGAAGTAAATTGGTTACCTTTGCTCTTATGAATAGAATAATCATGAAAACCCTGAAAGCTTATATAGGTAGTCCTTGTTTAGCCACCCCAATTGGGACTCACTACTCAGTTGTTAAACAGAAGGGTCATCAAATGAGACACTTAACTTTTAATATCTTTCACTTAACCTTCTTAATTCTGTTTTTGACTTTGATCACAAAGTTACTTTTTCATCATAACTGTAACTGAGTGGTCGCTAAATGAGATGATTTCTAAATGAGGATTACCTGTAAGGGCAACAAAATATGTTTGTTTTAAAAATTGAATGAAAAAAATTCAAATGAGCCTTCTTATACATAAGATTACTAGTCTGAAAATACCAAGAAATTCTCTATTCCTCTACAGAAGGCATTTTTATCATGGCCCCTTCAAAAACCCACCAAAGATGAACTGAACATTTCAACTGAGCATTAGATTTGGTACAATTGAGCTTAGTGAAAGCTTCCACATTCAGAAAACCACTTTTTTTCAGGAAAACAAGAAGAACTATGATAATCTAAAACAACCCAAAGAGATGTGATCTGTGAGCACAGAAGGTATGGGGATAAAAAAAACCTGGAGATAAGCAAAAATGAAATGAAGCTTGCTGGAAAGATGCATGACAAGTTGGCAGACCTCTTGAATTGTTGCACTACTGCTACAATATGTTGTTAGAGGTTCCATTACTTTTTTCTCTGTTAGTTGCTATTGAAATTATTTCAAGCATTTTCATTAATCTGGGTAGGTTTTTGTTTCAGAATCTGGAAACGTGTTCAGGTGACTAATGCTCTAAATGTTAGGAGCCGTAGTTACACAGAGGTTAGAATGCAGTATTGCAGGCTAATTCTCCTGACTGCCAGCAGTTCGATTCTCACCAACTCAAGGTTGGCTCAGCCTTCCATCCTTCTGAGGTCAGTAAAATGAGGACCCAGATTGTTGATGGCACTATGCTTCCTCTGTAAAATGCTTAGAGAGGGCTGTAAAGCACTGTGAAGCGGTATGTAAGTGCTAACTGCTATTGATATTATTGTTTTCTTAAATTTATTAAATTCAGAAGGTAGTAGTAAAATGCATATTTGTGACAAAATAAACATTAGGCATACAATTTTGCTGTTTCTTTTATTTCTCTCTCTTCTTTCTACAGTATTTAATCTAATGAAAAACTTAGCGTGCCCATTTTTTAAAACAATTGTTATGTGGTTAACACTTGTAGAATCATGACCATTCAGTATGTAGTGGGTTTCAATTTTAATTAGAGAAATGGATATTTAATCTTTACTAAGCTGTGTTTGCCTTTGGAGAAGTCTTTAATGCTGGGAAAGGTAGTAGGAAATTGAAGAAATATAGGATATTCACCTGAGCAAGGTAGATGAACTCCATCAAACTGGCAATGGATGCACCATTAGCAGAACTGAAGGACGAGATTTGGGAAGATCATCTTGCAAAAAGTCGCTCTAGGAATCTGTCTAAGAGTTAACAGCAACTTTATGTTATATAATCAGTCAGTCAAAACTGACTTACTTTTCTCTTTTACCTTTTCACAATTAATTAACTTCTCTAAATCTATTATTTCTTCTTTTTAAGACACTGTTTTTCCTGAATTATAGTAGATAGTACCCATTTAATGACTGCCATGTTCAGCAAACATTCACAGTTACAACAGTGATGAAAACATATTTTTGTGATCAATCCTCATATTTATGTCCTTTGCAGATCTATGAAGCAAAAGAAAGCTGAAGAAAGGTCACAAAAACCATTATGTTTCACTTAATAAACATTTCATTTGATTTCTTGGTCTCAATTATGGTCTCTAAATGAGGACTACTTGTATTTTAAAGAAATTACTTCTAGTGTCTTGGGAAAAATGCAACCACATTCAGAAGCCCTTGCAAAACTTAATATCTTCCTACAAATTAGGGAATCCCATGGAGACCATCCATTGAATAACTTAATTGTTCGTAAAGGTTTATCTCTTTGTCATTTAGTGTGAGATGCAAAAAGAGACTTTGATTTACCAAACTGAGTTTATGGCTTGAGAAACACAAAGTATATTAAGATATAATCCAGCTTTCCCAAATCTGATGCAATGAGAGAACTTGTTCCTGATTTTCTAGCAAGCATGGTCTTTGCCACAAGATGCCAGCTCCACAAGGCAGACCAGATCAGGGAACTAACTCAGTAGGAAGACTAGATATACACTTTATAGAGACATATGTTAAATATGGCCTTCATTGCTTATAAGCTGTAAACCGCCCCGAGTCTTCGGAATGGGGCGGTATATAAATGTAAAAATAAATAAATAAAATA
>JANHFL010009101.1:323502-347770 GCA_032468155.1 Oxyrhabdium leporinum | reverse complement strand
ACTGCCCCCCCCCCCACCTGGCCTCCAGCTTTCGATTCCCTGGGGCACACGCGGAGGGGTGCTTCCCCTCCATAGAGGATGTCTGGTGCTTGGTGACAAGCCCCCCTCACCGGCCCCCTAGGAAGACCAAGTACAGGAAGAGGGCCAGCGAGAGGGCTGCTGGTGGGAAAGGCCCAGCCCCGCTGCTCAGCCTCCCCCCACTTTGATTCTGCCGGGAGGAGGAACCCTTCCCAGGTCGCTCCCTTCGAGGGGCTCGAGAGTCAGGGGAAGGCCGTGAGCTCCCAGAAGCCCCTCTGGCAACCGTGCCTCCTGACCCTGGGGAGGCCGGCCGGTCTTCGTGGTATCCACCACCTGAGCCACTGATGCCATCGTCATCTGGAACAGAAAGCAGGAGGAGAAAAGTTGACTACGGGGACCGGGCAGCTGTTCTCCACAGCGTTCTCACACTGTCTGTATCTGTGGCCCTGAGGCCATTCGTGGATGGCAGCCTCAAGAGCCCCTTGGAGCAAATCTCCTCCCTAACGGACTCCTAGAGGCTTCCTGCCCACTCGCTCGCCACCCTTCCTGGGCACAAAGGGAACCCTGCAACTAAACCACACAATGCGTTCCGTGTGGGAAACGCAGCAGGTCCAGAAAACAAGAAGTTTCTGCAGCTTCTGACACGCAACAGGTTTCCAGGCCCGGTCTGAGGTGCTGGTCTTACCCATTAAAGACCTAACCCTGGCATGGCTTCCACGAAGGGAATTTTCCTGCCAGGGCTTTGGGTGAGGGACTCTCTGCTTTGGTGCCACCCCTGAGAGGGAGTGGCGTTGGTTTTATTCATTACTTCCGTTCTGTACGGTGGCGATGATAGTGCTCAGATTGCTTTGTTTTTATGCCTACAAGCTGCTGAGAGTTCTTCTGAGAGGCTGGCAATAAGTAAAAGCTGTAGCAAAGAAAGATACGTGACTGGAGATTGGCAGCATGGTGCCAGTGAAGAAGAAGCTGCAACCTCACCAGCATCCTGGAAGTCGAGGTCTTGCCCGTGGCGTGCCCTCACCAGGCGTGAGGACACACTGCGCAGAGCCAGGACACATCTCCGGGTTAGAAGATCGGGTTGCGAAATGTCAACCTCCACTTCTGGATTGTTGATTTGATTCACCAGTCCATCAGCTGTCACATCTGGGAGATACCTGGATGGTTGGTTGAAGGGAGGCAGTGGTCAAAGGGGGATCGGGGAAGACCAGCCTTTCAGCAGAGCAAAATCTTGTAGTCTGCGTGCGCGCGTGCACACACACACAACTGGACAGCGGATCCCCACATTTACATCACGCTTCTTTTCTGAATCTCTCTTCTTCTCTCGCATGTACACGCACGGTCATATACAAGGCAGTCTGACTTTTAAGAAAAGAACAGCCACACAGGAAGGTGATTTCCCCTTTCATGCTCTACTCTTAGCTTAAATACAGACAGCCCCCCCCCTTGCTCTCAATGCACAAAGCCCACTTCTGGCCAAGTGAAGCCCCTTTGGGACCTCTACCTGCCCCGTGTCTGACCATTCCAGCAACTGTCCTGATTTGCCATGTCAGCCGCTGTCTTCTCGCTGCTGCAGAGAGTGTGGGGCAGCAGGGTCCAGAAGCGCCTCATGAGACGAAGCTTTTCCTTCAAATCCAACACCTGTGAGGGGAAACAGGGTGGCAGCCTGGTGAGAAAGCTCTACCCAGGAGGCTGCCCCTCAGATCGGCCTAGGACATCTTTCCTTCCAACAGGGTAATTCATCCCGTGTGAAGCATGATGAGTAGAGAGAGGAACGGGGGTGAGACTTTACTGGCATCTCTACACACTGCAGTGCCAGGCAGATCTTCCGGCCAGGCCATAAGACCGCCAAAGGCTGGGCTTCGGGGCAGAAATGGTGTCCAAAGAGCAGAACCTCCCCCCCCCTTCGGCACTGGCCTGGCCGCTGCTTTGTTTCCCTTGGCACAGCTTCCTTAGCTGTGTCAGAGCGCTCACACATAGCCAAGGATCTGCAAGGAGAGGCAGGCCAAGAGGACAGAAGGAAGGATAGGCTCCTGACCTTTGTTTACGAATTGGGGGTTTGGGGAAGGGGTTCCCCAACAGCTGGGAAATGTTACTAAAACATTCCGATCGGAATCAGCCTTTCTCCCCCCCAGAGTCGGGGGGCGCATCCCAAGGAGTTTAATAAACCTTTTCAAGACCTTTCAAGTCTTCCATTTTAAGCAGGAGCTTCCGCTGGAGCAACTGCTATTCCAGACGGCCCAGGTGGAGCCCCGCAGAAGCGGGCCTGTTGTGATAGGATGCCAAAGCCCCACTTCACCAGACCCCGGAAGAGGAGAGGAAAACGTGGCTGGACAAGCTGTGAACCTGTACCCGGAAGGGCATCCAGAAGCATCCACAGCCATTCGAGAGAGTAATTAAAGTTCCTCTGCGAGGAACGAGAAGGGGCTTGTCTGTCTGCTCCTCAGATAAGGCACCCTGCATGGAGGTATTCACAATTCTGCCTGTGAAAACTCTGCTTTGCCCTCCAAAAGGGGCATGGAGAAGGGCACCGCCCTTTGTTTGTCTTTGAAGCCCACCTACGGTCAGCCTGCTCCTGAATTGCCACCTACCAGCCGGTCAAGGTTGGTCCCCCCTGCAGTGGTTGGCTTCTCCTCTGGCGGGTAGATTTGAAAGTGGTGCCTGCTTTCTTCTTGGGGGTCACGTCGGGAACGGGCGGGAGTTGGGCGGGGGTTGCCACAGCTCTGGAACACCTGAGGACAGAGCATGGACGAGGGATGGAGAGGCTTAGCTTAAGTTAATGCCAATTAATCATAAAACAAGCTGAGGTTTTGCTTCTGAGGGAGGAGGAAGGAAGGCAGGAATAGGCAGCCTTGGTAGGCGTTCTGTGAGACCCCCCCAGATGGAGGTTGTGAAGGGCGACTAACATCCTCATAGTCTGGGGCTTCTTGTTCACTCAGGAAGCATCTGAGGATGACCGGGCCCTTCCAAGTATTTACTTACTACAAGACTGTAGGAAGAATGGAAGTCTCTATCTCTCTCTCTAAGCCCAGAGGCAAAGTCTTATTTGGGTAAGATGAGGAGAAAAAGCAAATTGAAGGGTTGGGTGATTCACACACTCTTTCAATCCTTTTTCCGAAACTACTATATTTCTGTCTGTAATAGTCTGCATTTTAGGCTGCCAGCCATATTACAGGCAGAAATTCTCTTTTGAAAAAAAGATAACCAACGTTGAAAACAGAATTTGGAGTTTCTGCTGGCATCCATCCATCCGTACCTTAGCCGATGTCTGTATATTGCGTTCCTGCAGGTACATTATGGCCTCAGAAATTTTCACCGCAATGGAATCAGCTGCCAACTCAAAATTGAAGGGTCCTGTAAGTTGTTCTGCCAGTTGGATCAGTGCGTCTTGAAAGAAGGAAAAGGGGTCCGTTTGCCCTCGGCATCCATGCACTGGGGAAGCTTTAAGGGGATCCCACGCTTCCCCCTGCGCACCCTTCCATCAAGGTTTTTCTAGGGATAGGTGGTTGTCTCGTAGGTGACTGACTTTTCATGGTGCCCAGAAGGAACAAGAGGAAGGCCAACAGAGCTTAGTTTGGGAAACTCTGCTTCACGGAAGGTTGCCATTTAAAAGAAGCTTGACTGCTCCCATCTCAAAGTTTGCCTCTCTCAGCCCTGGATGCTCACCCAGGAATCGCCCCCACTCGGCGTCCATCTCCGTGATGCTCGCCAAGCAGCCTTTCATGACGTTGAGGCAAAATCCGTGGCATGGCTTGAGGGCTGGAAGCCCACGGCATAGGGGGCAGAAGGAGAGGCGCATGTGTGCCCTTCGGCACTCTCCAGTGGGAGGCAGCTGCGTAAGGGTGGAGGAAGGGAGAGCCAGGATCAGGCCTGCCCAGACTCCATGGCATCCATGGAGAAAAGGGAGATGGAGGGTCGTGGCTCCTCTCCCTGCACTGGAGAGCCAATCCGGACAGAAAGCCCATTTCATTCTGCAGCCCCCATGACCCAGAGCCAAACGTGCTGTCGCTAAAGGGGCGGGGAGGAGAGGAGTCACAGGATATAGGCTCTGGGTGGCTCCTATGGAACTCCAGGGAACATGGCCACAAGTGAACACCGCTACAGGTGGCTAGGAAGGTGAGAAATTACAGACAATGGAAACCTTGGGCACCTCCAGCTGCAAGGGGGGAGGGGACCCTCACCCAAGGGGTTGACGGCATTGCTTGCAAACAAGGCGGCCCCAGAGAAGTAGACTATTTGGAGAAGGTGCCTATCTTCCTTCTCTCCTGAGTCTCCAGGTGCTCTCTAGCATTAGCTCCACCTGCTGCCAAGCCTAAAGGTTGGTTCATACCTGCGCAAGCACTCACCTTAACTGCCTGGGCAGCGACGTCTCGCCCTGTGGCCAGGCCCTGGACAAAGACCCGAGCAGCAAGGAAAGCCCGAGACACCTGGGGAGGAACAGAAACCGACCCCAGACGTCAGAGGTGCCACGCCCACCCACAAGGTGTGAACACGGGGGTAGAGCAAGGGGGCTGGGTCTAGCAGGGAGGCCTCGGTTGAAGACCTGCAGTTGGGGGGGAGAGGGCGCACTCCACAGGGGTGCTTAAATGTTTGTGCATCCTTTGGAATTGTCCACTTTTCCTTAGAAATGTGATCTAAAATGTGATCAATTTTACACACAAGTCCTAAAACTAAATAAAGAGTGCCCATCCAACAAATTAATTCTTTTTATCTAGTTTTAGGACCTGTGGAAAACTGATGACATTTTAGGTCATATTTATGCAGAAATATTGACATTTCAAAAGGGCGCACAAACGTTTAGCCACCACTGCAGCTGCACCCTAACTGGAATATATCAGAAAGTCAAAACTTCATTGCATGGCTGTGCCCCAGGATGGGCAGAGGCAACGTTTCAAGTTTGGAGGGGGGGGGGAGGTATTCTTTGTTTTTGTTTTTTGCCTCTTTTGGTACTGGGGGAATAGCAATAGCGGCAGTGGATAATTGCCACAATAAAGCTTTGAGCTGGGTCAGTGCACGGCTAGAAGACCAACCAGGGACCAAAAAGGAGAGGCTTTTGGGGTAGCGATGGAACCAAGGAGCCTTAGAGATCCCCACGAAGGCACCTCTCTCTGTTTTGTTGGCAATGGATTGTTTTAAAGGATCTGGGGTTACCTGGTTGAGTGAAAGGGTCAATCTTGGGGCAGGCATGGCTGTTACAGAGGCTGACTTACCCAAAGAGTAGGAGGCCTCTCACATCTCCTAGGGCAATTTCCTATGCTGGCTACTCCAGCGCCTGAAGGAATGCTTCACGCAGCTTAGCTTACGGACCGGGACATCATGTGATGAGGGCAAAGAGGGAAAGGGGCGCCCCAACTCCTTCCCTTTGTGGCTCTCTCTGACTGAGGCCTTCCTTGGGCCGCTGTGAGTGGGACAGTGCCTGTTCCCCTTCCCACCCCGCCAACGGTTCTGCTTCAAGACAAAGCAGATAGGGGGCTTCTGAGACCCGAAGGGCTGTTCTGGCAGGAGCAGGGCTCACCTGCACCCGGAGCTGGCGGGGGCTGTCTCCAAAGGCATGGAGGCTTTCCACCTGTCGCCCCACACACTCCAGGTACCCTTCTGGGAAGCTATACTGGGGGTTAAGCAGAGGCAGCATTCGCTCCAAAAGCTGAGACCAGAAGTCACTCAGGGCCTCATCTAGGCCGGGCCGAGACCCCTTAAGGTGATGTTGCAACTCCACAAATAATCCCTGGAAGAGGCGGGCATGCTGCACATAAAGGCGCCCATAGGAACGGGCAAACATGGCCTGGAGGGACCGCTCAGCTCCAGCAAGAAGCTCCTGGAAAAAGTCTAGAAGTGGGAGAACAAACACCGAGGAGAGCAAGGTTAAGCGGAACCCTGGGAAACTTGAACGGCGATAAAAGGGGAGTCCTACGTGGCTGCCTTCTCCTTTCCCATATTTGTGGGAGAGGCTGCCAAACAGGCAATGCCAGCGGCGAGGTCTGCCAACTGAAACTCTGGGGTGGGGGCGGGTGGAGAAGCGACCCCAGGTGGCGACACGGTTTGTATGTGAGGAGAAGGGAATGATGGGTTGCCTTAGTCTCCAAAACACCTGAAGGCAGGACAAGAAGTAAGGGTGGAGAGAGAGAGATTCAAGAGAGACCCAACCTAAAAGTAAGGAGAAATTTCCTGACAGTGAGAACAATCGGTGCAAAGGCTTACCTCAGGAAATTCTGGGTGCTCCATCACCGGAGGTTTTCAAGAAGAAACTGGACTGCCCTTTGCCCTGAATGAGATATAGGGTCTCCGGCTTCAGCAGGGGGTCCCTTCCAACCCTATTATTCTAGGTTCTGTTGGGGGCGGGGTGTGAGGAAGTGAGAGGGAAAAGGAAAGAAAGCAGCCGGCTGGGAAAAGAGGGCCAGAGGGGGGCCCTTCCCCTCGCTCACCCTGAAAGCGGTGCTGGCGAGAGCTCAGCGTGCTGATCAAGAAAGCGCCCGTCTCCCCCAAAAGCGCCCGGAGGTCCGCCTGCTCTTGCTCGCTGAGTCGCTCCTCCGTCTCGCTAGCGCAGCAGGTGTAGTCCTGGGGACAGATGCGAAGGTGCTCTCCTGCAGGAATTAAAGGGGAGGGTCCGGGCGGATCTGTTACCCCTCGGATTAGCCTCTGGGAGGAAGCCAAACAGGGTTGGCGCAATGGAAGCGCCTTGCCCTCCCTCAGTCTCGACACTGGGCAAAAGTTTTTCCCACGAGCCGGGTGCGTGAGCCCATTCAATTCCTCTTCCCAGGATCCTTCAGTGGGGGGGGGGGATGATCGT
Organism: Oxyrhabdium leporinum; assembly: GCA_032468155.1. NCBI lineage: Eukaryota > Metazoa > Chordata > Lepidosauria > Squamata > Cyclocoridae > Oxyrhabdium > Oxyrhabdium leporinum. The sequence continues at coordinate 340,968 of JANHFL010009101.1, read as the reverse complement.
GGGAGGGCAACTGGCCCAAGAGAGGACAGAGACATCACTCCCGGGAGTTTCTTCACACCCCAGGCCAAAGTCCGTCGGAGCCGAGCAATGGGAACGGCAGGGTTACAAAGGATTTCCCTTCGCCAAAGACTCGCGAAGCGCACTGCCATTCCTGGAGCGGGACAGGCTGAGTCTCCCGGCGCTCAAATCGCCGCCGCTCGCCCACCCCCATCACCTGCGGGATATTGGTCAGGGACGCCCAGGAAACTTTGGTCGCGGCGCCTTCCGAGAGGCTCTCCGGCCGAACGCCCGTACCCGAGATAAGGGTGGGCGGGACCGAAGCGAGTGAGAAGCCGCGGCTCGCTAGCGCCTGCCGGGTCTCCGCGCAGTTCCGCGCCCCGCGAGCTTCTCTTGCAGCGGCGGAACAAAGAAGCGCGCTCAGAGCCAAGAGGGGCAGCAGCGTCCCCATCCCGCGAAGTGAAAGGCGCAAAGGCCGAGAAAAGAGGAGGCCCCCTTCACGAGAGTCACAGCTCGCACCGCTCGGCCACGGTCGCTCCCTGAGAAGGACCAGCAAGCGCCGCTAGAAATGGGCGAGTTTCCCCCGCGCTGAGCGGAGCGACTGCGAGACAATAGAAGCCAGCCCGCGGTGAGGCTCGCCGGGCCCTAGTGCCTCCTGCCTACTATCCTAGCCGGGCATCAGACAATGGGAGCGGAATGGGGAGCGGCCCTAACGTCCTCTGTTTCTCCGCTCCTTCCCCATGCCTCTGCTGGCCCCTCCTCCCCGTTGCTCGGCCGGAGGGGCTTTACGGAACTTGAGAGCAAAGGGGGGGGGGGAGTATCCCCATCCTCTTCCCACTGGTCTTGCTGGTGAGCGATAGATAGCCTTCGGAAGAGTAGTGATGCCGGCTGCGACTTCCCAGTTGATTCCCACCTTCCGTTTATTTTCCTGTTAGTTTAAAAAGGAAGGGAGCACGGAGACCTTTTGCCTGACTGTAGTTTTGGGTAAGCGCCTGCTTCCTTTTTCAGAAGCTCTCTCTCTCTCTCTCTCTCTCTCCCTCTCGCCCCTGTGCTCCCTGGCCCCTGCTGGGTCTGGGACCTCTGGGACCCCTGCTGGGTCTGGGACCTCTGGGTCTGCCAGCATTTGGTCACAGTAGACCCAGCATGGATTGCCCTGCCACTGTCTTGGTACCTAACAATGGACCAAGAAATACGGGGCCAGACTGTCTGGAGACCCAACAAAACGAACGAGGAGGAGGAAGGCTGCTAGGTGAGGCTCTGTTTAGGAAAAACTCTCCTTGCTCCAAATACTATAAGTGGCCTAAGCGAGTCTGTTCGTGTATATGCAGAAGAAAGAATGGATAGAAAAGCACGAAAAGAGAATTATATACGAGAGTGAGGAACGATTTGAATCTGGGAGAGAGCATTTCTTGGGGAGGCCAAGAGTGGATCTTAAAAATGGGCACAGAAGAGAAAAAAAGAAAAAAAAAGAAGGTGGCATGTGCAGGAAGAGAAACTCAAGACCAACATCCACTATATTAATCCTTCTCAAGAATGAACTGAAAATGGACACAAGAAAAGGGAATGTGGCTGCTACTTGAATATTAGAGTGAAGATAACCGTGTTATAGAGTGCCATAGAAGTCTGCAGAGTTACATTAATGAAAGGCATGACAAGGGATGTTTGAGGGAATAATGAAATAAAATGGGTTAAGGGAAAATGTACATTAGAATGATTACTGCGGGAAGTGAGAAAAGGAGACAGTAATTTGTATGATACATTTAGAAAGTGAAACTTGCAAAGAATGCAGTCAGAGCAGTGAATGTGTTAAGGTTTAAAGAGGTAGAGAAAATGCAGAACAATTTTGATGGAAATTAAAAGTTGTTTTAAAAATGAAAGTGATAATAATTTGGGGATAAAGTTAAAGTGAAGGAATGTCATTCCCCAATTTGTGTGGGGCTGAGAGTGATACAGTATGTTAAAGAGCGGAATGGAGATGAAGACTAAAATGGGTAGGGCTGCTGAAATAGATAAGGTAACTGGAGAAATGTGAAAACTTGGATGTGATTTGCTTAGATAGTGGCCATGTTGCTTGCTTAATAGGTGTGTAAAATGTGTGCCATTTCTGTGCCCGAAGGCTGGAAGAATATCATTTTTGTTCTCCTTTGCAGAGGGAAAGGTAGACACTTGAATGCAAAAACTACAGGGACCTTCATTTGCTAATTGTTCCTGGGAAGGTGCTTAAGAAGATACAAGAGGTGAGGGTGTTAAGACCTGGGAAGGTCTCCTGGGAAGTGCAGATCAGCTTTCTAAGGGCAGAGGGAATGCAAGTGGCTTTCTGAGTATCAGTCATTCAGGAGTTTAGGACTGTGAGAAAGTACTGTACATAGAGAGACATATGCTGTATAATAAAGTAAAAAAGACCTGAATTTGTGGAATAATTTTCATGGATGTGGAGTGGAAGGTTGGTTGCGGAATACCGTCAGAGTGGCCCATGATGGAAGTGAAGCCTCTGGGGGAATAACTCTGGAAGGCTTAGCAAATAGTTCTACCCTGAGCAGAGAAAATGCGGAAGGCACTTATGGACAAATGTACAAAAAATGCTTGGAGTGACATAGAGGTATGCTGGTTGGTGTCAGAGTGCACACATTGTGACTAGGTGAGGCAACCCAGGAGCAAATACAGCACACAGGTTTGTATTTACATATAGTGGTTTTTATCCCTAAAAGCATATATACATACAAATACTTTGATGCAGGCCTTGAACAAACAGCAATCAGTAACCAGCTACACCACGGAAGCACATACAGATACACACACACACACACACACACACGCCCTCACAGGGTCTCTCATATATTACAGCCTCTTAAAGTAGTAGCAGTCAAATAACCCTGCTGACTCATTGCTACCATTGCATTATTATTACAACAATACAGTATTACAGCATTACAACCTTACAGCAGATGGTCAGCTATTAAATTATCATTACCCTGTGTCTCTTTTTAATACTTCCCACCTCTTGGGCTTAATACATGGTTTTGACCTATTATTTTCTTAATAGTCTCTGGTTACTTTTTCCAAGATCATCACCATGACTCCCTATACAATGGCTAGGAATTTTGGAAGTGGTTTCTGAGCATATCTGAATGTACTACTGTACTACTGTACTAAACATAAAGTTTGTAAAAAAAATCCTTTTACAGGCTATTTTATTTTAATACATGAAAACATTTGCTCAGAGAAAAGGAAGTGGGAAAGAATAGGCGAGAAGATCAAAAAAGGAGATAGGTTGTTTTATTTTCTTACTATCGGTGTTTAATGACTGATTTAAGGTAGGGATCACAACCATGGGCAGGGATAAGCAGAAAAATCCTTTCCCCCCTCCCAAAAATTCAGCTGTATGTGACTTGTTATTTCTGGCCACAAAACTGAACCATAATTGTGATTTCTCTTTGTTCCATCCAATTGCAGAAGTAGATAGAAGCTGAAGTCACAAAAAGCTGCACAAGAGTGTAGGGACTGTGCATACTAAGCCCTGTACTCAAGTATCCAACTTGCAAATTCTTACTTTCCACTACAATATTATATACTACAATATTAAACCCTATATATAATAGGGTTTAATGTTGCAATATTATAATGGGAAGAAGGAATAACCTTGAATAACAGCAGCAACTAAGACAATGGTCAAATAAAGGAAATCTGAGTCGAGGATAGAAATGTAATTTGAGAAAGTATCTCAGACATGATCCTCCCTGGTTCTTAAGAAAACAAAGGGAGGGTTGGAGGAAGCACATTCAGACTTGCAAGATTCTATTTCTCTAACCTTATAATAAAAGCAGTATTAGCATTTATAACTTTTCTTTTCTTAGTTAGTATGCTCTATCTTGAAGGGCTGATACCTATAGATACTCTCTGATATTCAAAGAAGACTCCTTGTCCTCTTTCTGGATCTGTCTGAATGTTCCTGTGATGCCTTCACTATTGTATGGAGAGTATGGACTGTGAAGGGAATGTCTCCGTGTACCGGAAATCATTTTCATCAAGGAAATGGTTGTTCCATTTTGTATAGGCAGATTTGTTTAAGAAGAACAGTAGGTAGGAAGAAACTCTACTGTATCCTAATGAGTAGTATTAACATATTAAATGGACCCTTAATGGACGACATAACAAGAAGAAGGGATAAGAATTACCTGCTCAGATTAAAAAGTTGAAAGAAAAAAAATAAATAAAAGTACCCAGCTCTTCGGCAAGGGCAAATGAAACATACTTTAGAAATAATAATTTCTTTTTTTCCCTTTTCTGAGCATCTAAGACAGTAAAAAACAAATATCTAAAATGTGTCATATTTTCTACGTGATATGAGTATCTGCAGCAGTTAGTTTACAGAGATTATAATCACTTAGTTATAGCAATCTCTGGTGCTCTGTAAATCAAATCAATATGCTCAACAGTCCTGTGAATAAATTGCAAACTCATTGCACGCCTTATCATGTTATAATTATCTGAGTTGAAATGTAGTGTGTGTGTTTATATAATTATGTATAGATACTTAATTCTCGCTACACTTTCATTTTGTACTCTTTCACATGGATAAGGTGAACACACATACAGTATACAACATTTCCAAGGTGTTACCATCCTAGATTATAATATATTATTATATAATAATAATATATTATTATTTTATCTTCAGAAAAAGAAACCTCCAAAAGAAATCTAACTATAAATGTAGAAATTTTACCTTTCCCTGTTGTAGACATATTTTATTGAAATTACAACTGACTTGCTGAGTATCAGAACTTATATGGTCATCTTACCATTTTTTTCCCTTCTTTATTTTGAGAAAGAGAGAAAGAATTTCTTAACACTTATCAATAATACTCACTTGGATTAAGTTTTATTTTGTGCCCTTTCACCAGGATGAAATTAGTGTAACATGTCTGGAGAGCACCAGTTTGGGGAAGAAGATTGTATTAATGGGTTGTTTTACTGGATTCTATCCATTTATCTTGCAGTGAAGCAGCACAGTTAATTAAATATTTAGCCAAGAGCAGATGAGCTTTGCATAGTAATCTGAATAAGAAATTCAAATTCCTCTACTTTGCAAGCAGTACAGATAACATGGTCTTAAGAATTCTGTAATGTCCATAATAAAGAAAAAGGAGCAATCACAAAATCCATAATCCATCACCAAATGCCAAGAAACGTAAAATGTGTATTATTCATGAATGTTGCAGGCACAAATGTTTGATAATTGTTCAATATTTTGACTTATTTAAAATGCCCCATCTAAGCCTCCATATGATAATTCTGTATTATTCTTACCACCTCCCTGTCACTATGTTAACGACCCTGCCCTACAACAATATGTCTATATAACTCTAATATCATGTCATCCCTCAACTCTCTCAAATGCTAAAAACTATCTGTAGGGCTTGTAGACAAACATTAGGTGATACTGAATTAGTGGTAGGCTGGAAAATAGAACATAAACTACTTCTTTCTCTACCCTACTAGGGAAAGCTATTTTTACAAGTTTTTTTAATTGTAAAAGAAAAGCATCCCTTTTACTCAGCAGGATTCTCAGGACCCAGGATCGTTACAACATCCCCCATGGTCACATGATCAAAATTCAGACACTTGGCAACTGCGTCATATTTTTGGCAGGGGTGTCAAATTTGATTTCATTGAGGGCTGCATCAGGGTTGTGTTTGACCTCAGGGGACCGGGGTGAGTGTGGCCAGGGCAGGTGTGGCCAGCTCCACATCTTGGCAGGCGTGGCCAGCTCCACGTCACTCATGTTGGCGGTGCCTGTGGTGGCCCGAGCACTCTGCCAGAGAAAACAGTCTCCCGAGCTCCGTTTTTGGCTGCGACGGCCTCCTGCAACCCTTTGCCAGTGAAAACAGAGCTCGGGGAGGGACCATAGGCTGGTCCTTCACTGTTTCCAGGGTAGCCCCACAGGCCAGATCTAAGCACCCCATGGGCCTTTAGTTTGACACCCCTGTCCTAGGGTCATATGATCAGCCTTTGCGACCTTCATCCATGGATGGATGTTACTAATTTAACAACTGCAGCGATTCACTTAACAGCTGTGGCAAGAAAAGTTGTAAAATGGGGCAAAACTCACTTAACAAATGTCTCACTTAGCAACAGAAATTTTGGGCTCAATTGTGATCATAAATCAAGGGCTACCTGTGTTATTCTCACTTATTTTTTCCTTACAGATGTCTTGTATAGTTTTTTTATTGGCTAAATATTCCATGCATTAATAATGCTTGGTTGAGAGATCACAAATTTCACCCAATTTTCATAACTGGTATTGAGTACCAGAAAAGTTTCTTCAGCTTCACGTCTTCCTGGTGTGATTTAATCTGATGCTGGAGACATTATTGCAAATTTGAAAATCAGCTCAACGTGATCCATTTTGGAAACATATCAAAAGTCAGCGTTGTTTAAGTACCAAACTGAAAGTATTCTTACTAAATGGTTTGAAGATATTAAGCTTATCCTGCTCTACCTTTTGGTTGTGTGGGCTAGCTATTGCTAGTTAGAAACTTTTAAATTGTAGTTAATGAGAATCGGGCCTGGGTTTGTTTTATTTGAAAAGAAGAATGACAGCAACTCAGAAGACAAGCAGGACACTTATTTAATACATGGTAAAACAGTGGTAGCTTTGAGGAAGCTGCCTGCCCAGTGAAAAGTAGAAAGGAACTAGCAATAAGCAAGCTGGCATTTATTCTTTATGCAGCTATATTTGTTCCTCAAAGTCAGCCTATAAGACTATTAGCATTTAAATAAATGATTCAAGGCTTTCTAGAGAACACAAGGGTGGGTGGGGGAATCTTTCCAGCATTATAACATGACAGTCTACGATGGAGTACAAAAGAAGGCTGTCATTTTTTCTTCAATTACAAAAGGCAAATATTTATTATTTATAAGTATTCACCTTGTGTAGGCTTAAATGTTATTTATGAACCTGTTGCATAGTGATTTTCAATGTAACTCATTATTTTTAGCCTTAGGGTGTTGTAAAGGAGCATGAATATATTTAATGACACTCTGCTAGTCAGCGCAATTACACTGTAATCATTATGTAAAATGTGCTATTAATTAAACCAATTTCTACTTAGAACATTCTCCTCTGCAGGCTTAATCTTAATCTCCTGCAATCTTTTTCTCTGTTTTTCACCTATTAATTATACAATCACTTTTTAAACTTAATACATATATTTTGGGGTGGTTCCCCCCCCCTTCTTACACAGCCAGCTGCTTCCTTTTTTTTAAGCACTAGGATCAATTAATCTTGTGTATGTCTATCTATAGCTAGATATATAGTTTTAGACAGATACAAATATAGATCTCGGCGGAAGCCAAAGATCAGTTGTGTTAGCTGTGGATATCTCTATGACAGGTCTAATGGTATCTCTAATGACGCAGATATCGTCTACTATCGTAATTTTGTAAACCTAATTAAGCTAGGGGTATTTTTTAAAAAAAAAATCTTGTTCATTCATTCTGCAAGATGGGGAGAAAAATGCAGTATTTTCCCCCCAAGTAACGGACAAAACATTTGCCCGTTTAAGTTGCTTTGCAGATTTAGTTCTAGCTTGCCACAAAACAATTTGTACAAGCTCTTAAATGACATCAGAAACCAGGCCCAGAAATAGTCCACTTACCCCTTCCTCTGTGGTTTCAAACCACAACCACTGCAGTACCTTGGAAAGTTGGATTCTCTCTTCAGCCAAATACTTGCAATTACACGTGGTCCTTAACTTACAACAGTTCATTCAGTGACCGTTCAAAGTTACAACAGCACTGAAAAAAAGTGACATGACTATTTTCATATTTATGACCATGGCCGCATCACCATACGCATGTATTTACAATCGGATGCTTGGCAACTGGTTCATATTTATGACGGTTGCAGTGTCCCAGGGTCATGTGATCCCCTTTTGCGACTTTCTGACAAGCAAAGTCAATGGGGAAGCCAGATTCACTTAACAATCGTGTTACTAACTTAACAGCTGCAGTGGTTCGCTTAACAAATGTGGCAAGAAAAGTTGTAAAATGGGGTAAAACTCACTTAACCGATTTATCACTTAGCGATGTAAATTTTGGGCTCTATTGTGGTCATAAGTCAAGGACTACCTGTAGTTTGCACTACAAACCTTTGGGACAATAGGAATGGAAGAGCAGTAGGATAAGAGAGACATCATGATGTAAGCAAGGGAAATAGTTCTTTACACATTACCGTATGCAGTAGGGTAACAGACACATCATGATGTAAGACAGGGAAATAGTTGTTTACACATTCATTTTCACATTCATTTTGCAAGACCGCTTTTTAACTTTGTCTCTCCAGAAAGGTTTGATATAAGGACATTGCATGGAAGAGGTTACAGGGACAGACCTCTGTAAAGACTTCAAGTAGCGTAGTCAACTAGTTGCTTTCTACTACTGTATTATCAGTTTAAGTGCTGTTTTTTCTGACCACTCCAGAACCACGAACAAGAGTCTTGCTGAATTAACTACCAAAGAAAAAACTGGATGTACCAATTACAGGTAGTCCTGTATGCACACGCACGACCAGCGAACATCTTGCTAAAGCAAGAGCAGCCCATCTCTGGTCATAAGTCATATTTTTCAGTGCCGTTGTAACTTTGAACAGTCACTAAACGAATTACTGTAAGTCAAGGACTATCTGTACAGCATCATGACCCACATGACCCCAGAGTGTGGGTTCCGCTAACTGATAATTAATTTGGTTTATGATTGTGCTTATCTATTTATCCTAGGTCTGTGCTGGGGCGGGGGTGGGCAGCTTTAATTTGACTTAGTGAGGCACTTTGCACCATGAAGGATATCCTATTCATCTCCTTAAAGCAGCTCTGTCTCGGCCTCATTCTCTGAAATCTTCAACAATTAGAAGAGCTTTTTTCATGTAACTAAGGGGTGTCTTCATTTTTGCTCGTTTGAAGAAAGAGGTGGACTATATTTGTGAAACTGCATTGAAAGGGTGCTTCATTTGAAGCAAAATACCCACTCAAAGCTTCAGAAAGTCCTAGTGTATAATGTCTAAAGACATTTGGACACATTTGAGCTGGGCATCCTAAATTCTGTTCTACATTACTGCCTTGAGGAAAAGAAATAGCAAATAGCAAACAGCTCCACTTGGATGAGAATTGTGTAAAATGGTACCTCAGTCTTTTGTGATGTTTGCTTGACTTCTCCATTATCAATGAATCGCTGTTTTGTTTTCTAGTATATATGAACGTCAAGATATTTCTATCCCACTTATGAAGAAACGTGTGCATTTTGTTAGTTTTATATCTATTGATACCATCTACCCTGAACAATACATATAGCTCTTTCCAGATGAGAAATCCATTAAGAAAAGAGAAAGACAACTTGTAACCTTAAATCAACGCTAGAAATATGACAATATAGCCTGTTATTCAAACCCAGCCTTTTAGGACATATTCTGTCTGGACAAATCTGACAATTGCTTTTCAGAGGGTCAAATTAGGTAATCATACCTCTTCAGCCCTTATTCTTAACACTGGTACACCACAGAGTTGCGTGTTGAGTCCCTTATTCTATACTCTTTTTGTGTATGACTGCATGAACTCTACTGTATAGTGCAATATTAATGCAATATCAGGGCTTTTAAATCCAATTGTATAGAATGTGAAGGATGTGTGTGGGGTATGTGTGTGTGTGTTAATGTATGATGTACACTGAAGATGGCATTTAATTTCATTGTGTGAGGTGCAATGACAATAAAGTAAACTTATAAACTTTTCCCAAGATAGTAAAGGAAAAAATCAGTAATTTTCTAAGTGAAATTTAGGCCGTGAGTGTTTAGATTTAAAAAAAAATATGTCCTGTTTTGTAAAGTTACTCAAGGTTGACTAGAACATTGTGTTGTCTGAGGTAAAGGACAAATAGTACCCTACACATATCCATATATAGAAGCTGTTAATACTTTTGACTATTTAAACACTGGAATAGAGAGCAACATAATGTAAGGCTTATAAAAAGACAGGTTAGTATAGAACAAGAGAAAAAGATTAGAAGTTTCAGGAAGAAGAATTGCTCTCCGTGGTGGCAATCTCAGCTTATCTAACTGCAGAGTTTCATTACTGGTTTGCAGAACCCAGAGTTAGTGGCAAAAACCATAGCTATATACTGGTTTGCAAAAATCGGAGCTAGTGGCAAGATAGCAAAATAAAAAAAGTCACTTATTGTCAACTAAAATACTAAGCTTTCCCTCTCATCTCAATTCATCCCTTCGTTCAGAGACAAAGGAATGGAAAAAAGAGGCAGATACAACAGAAAACTACTTTCTTTTTTCTATTCTTCTCCCTCAATTATTTCCCCCCCCCGTCATTCTTCAGACAGTGCTTTGAACAATACCAAAGAATGGAAACAACATTGAAACTTCAGATTGCATTAAAATGGGTCCTGCAAATTGCACAATGCTCAAGAGAAGTGTGATAGACATGCAATTCAAGGCACTTTAATTCTGTTTTTAAAAAAGGCCAAAAGGGGAAATTGTGTATCTTCTTCCTTATAGAATAGAAGGGTATTTTACCTAGGACTAGGATAACCCTGCCACATAAAGAAAATAAAACCATTCATTTTTAATAGAATTTGGGGTTGCAATTTGGGATTACAAGTACATGTTAATAAAGGGTACACATATTTGCAAAATAAGATTTGATGATATTTAATATATTTCCGGATTAGCTATATCCCTGGGAAAAAAAAAACTGGTATAAAATGTATTTGCATAATACATTTATGCAAATGTCTCTTTATTCATTTCTCACAAATACATGAATATATGTGGTCAGAAAGTTAGTGTAGACTAGGGGTGTCAAGCTCACGTCGCCATGGCTAAACCAGGTCTGGGGGTGGCCAGTATGTGATGTATCTGGCTCAAGGACTGGGAGTTTGGCAGCCTTGGTGTAGACCTTCAAACAGAAATCTAAATTCTGAGCAAAACTAATACAAAGCAGATATATAGGGCTTATATATATTAAGTGCAAAAATCTGACACCACTAGATGGTAGTAAAAGGCATTTTCTTTCTTTGCTGCCATCTAGTGAGTATCTCAGTTCTTGCAGCCTAGATCTCATAGCCCTAACTGTATGCCCTTTGAATCTACCTGTTGCTACGTAGAGGATTTAAACACATAAAAAAGATGGATGAATTAATGCTTCAACCCTACACAAATGAATCTGACCTCTGCATATAGAGGGGTGTAACAATCTCTTGTTGTCTCTGTGTCCAGCTATTGGTAACGTAACATCAAGTTCTGAGGTTAAAACAGCCCAAGAGCAACAGATCTGGAATATGCCCAACATCCAACACACTTAGCTCACTTACATACAGATTTTATGGAAGAAAATAGCCAAGTGATATTTGACCATCACCACTTGAATATATACTGTGTACAGATAGCTGAAAGCAGGACCACTATATCAAGTGGGTGGAAGGAACAAGAGTGTTTGTACTTCATACCACGCTCGCAGCCACAATTAGGGGAGGTATTGCCTGATAGGGCCTGAGGAGGTAGTGGCAATTATAATTTTATGTGTCAAGTGCCAAAATATGTGTTTCAGTTCCTCCGTGTTCTGTATTTGTATTTATTTAGAGGCTTGCTCTTTTCCTACAACTATATACAGTGGAGGAATGAGCTCGGCAACACATACTGTGAGTAGTTTGCAAAACACACGGTTGGCAAGCTCTTTGGCACTCCTCTGTTTTTAATATACATAGCTGACCCTAATGACAGTCTATGGAGATGAGGGCAATGAATGTCTGATCAAGTGGAGATTAATTTTTGACTGGGCTGTCTGAAAATGCATGAAAATGCACTCCTTTCTCTCCCCCCCCCCCCCATAGACTTGCTGGATGTTTTGATTGATTGACTAGTTTACAAATGAAGGTGATAAAATTAGGTGGAAGACCACATACATTTCTTAAAATGAGACTGGCTGGTCATGGAGACAATGAGGTTTCGACAGATTGTATTGCTGGTTTAGGCAATCTTGGGAACATGTCAAGATTTATAGACCTGTACTGTAATGTTACAATTGCACTCACTGATACAGGTTTCTTTTCAAATTCTTTGCCATTTTATTTGGGGGTGGGGGGAAGGCTATTCAAGAGTTAGAGACTATTTGAAAAAGCTTTTTCTTTGCTAACCCTTAACAAACTCTTCCAAGCTAGAACTGCCACATTTTTGTATTATATTTAGCCAGAAATCTATAATAGTTTCCACCTGGTTTCGATAATGTTATTATTGTATCAATATGGAATTATTGCACATGTGGCTTTGAATTACTGTATATCACAGACAGATGAAGATTAAGGTTTATTCAATAACTTTAGATAGAGAATTTCTCTTTCTACACAGATACATAGAGACTCTCCTTTCCAACACATTATCTTTCTAGCTAAGTTTCTAAGTGTGAGTTTGTCCTGGGTTCAGATTTTTAACGAATATATTGGGGTTTTTTTGGAACAACAGTTTATGGAACTCTCTAAATAGCTGGAGTTTGCACTGGGAAGACTGACATAAACATACTTGGATATTATAGACAATAATCTCGAATCATTTTCATTTGAACCATACATTAAATCAATTTAAACAATGTAAAGCTATCTATGCAGTAGGCCCACTTCTAAACAGTAATTTGTTAAAAAACCTTTGGTCATTGTAACTAAAAAAAAGAACAGCTATATGCTGGCCACATGACCACAGAAATATCTTTGGACAGAGCTGGCTCACAGCTTTGAAATGGAGCCAAGCACTGTCCCCTATAGTAGGCAGAATAAAATCCTCAAGGACTCCTTTCTTTACTCTTAACTATGCATTGTTAAGCTACAGAAAGAAGATAGGGTTAAGATACAGAAGGATCTCAACCGACTTGAACATCAGGTCCATCTAACAAAATGAAATTCAATGGTGAGAAAAGTAAGGTTTTACAGTTAGGGAAGAAACATCAAATGCATAGATACAGAGTAAGTGATATCTAGCTCAATGTCGAAAAATTATATGTTCAAGCTAAATTAATCCATATAGAAAAATAGAAAAAAGCAGGGTGAAAGAAAGTTAAAAGCGAAATAGGAAATTAGTAACTAATTAAACTTATCCGTGGCAAGAAAGCAAATTTGTAGGAAGTTTGTAGGAAATAGTTTGTTTTATAATAGGTAAGTCAGTTAGGCCATTAATTCCTAAATAGCAACAGCAATTGCCCAAAATATAACTATCTTCCCAGTTTGGTCTAGTGGTTAAGGCACCAGGCTAGAAAGCAGGTGGCTGTGAGTTCAAGTCCTGCCTTAACCATGAAAGCCAGGTGGGTAACTGTGGACTAGTCACTGTCTCTCACCCAACCCACCTCACAAGGTTGTTGTTGTGAGGAGAATAGGAGGAGGAAGGGGTGTGCCTGATATGTTTGCTGCCTTGAATTATTTGTAAAAATAATAAAAGGTTGGATAGAAGCAAACAAATATATGAATATGTTTTAGGAACAAAATAGGGAGAAGTTGGCGGATTTTCTACTCATAGATCCAGCCAATATAATTTGACAACATTGCAGTTATTAAATCTATGCACTGAGTTTTACAAAAAGGCAAGAGAAGAAAACATGGGTGTCTCCCCATTTAGTCAGTGTTGGATTGGTTTGATTTTTAAAAAAATTATGTATGTTTGTGTGCATGCATGTCTACGCACCTTCATAGTCCTATTGCTTCAGCTCTCCACAACAGTGCCAGTTTCTTATGTAGCCCCTTGGGAAAATTAATTGCACGCCCCATCTTAGAGTAACTAATGATAAGTCTCCCCCTCCGCAATACAAAGGCAGAGCTGGAAGATTCAAATTAGGCCCACTTGAGAAATAATTGCATTGTTTCTATTAATTAGAACAAAGATTTATTTATTTGTTTGTTTGTTGACTTGCATACTGCCCATCTAGTCTAGTGACAATTCTTGGCAGCTTAAATATATTTAATATTTATCAACCAATCTGGATTAAATTCAGTATTTTCTAAGCTTACATTATATAGTTTATACACAAATTTAAAAGAAGGGCAAATAGACAGCTAAAGAAGTTAGACAGACCAACTAGGGGCCCACCCCTAAGGATTTGTATTTAATAATTCAGACAGTGCCCTTAAATCTTAGTCGTCTTGTTCTGAAAAATAATATATGGGTGGACCCTATTTTCATATATAGGTAATCCTCATCTTAACAACAGTTCATTCAGTGACCATTTGAAGTTACAATGGCACTGAAAAAAGAGACATGCCCATTTTTCACACTTACAACTATTACAGAATCCCCATGGTTACATGATCAAAATTAGGCACTTGGCAACCGATTCATATTTATGACCAATGCAGTGTCCTGGAGTCACATGATCCCTTTTATGACCTTCTGACAAGCAAAGTCAATGGGGAAGCCATATTTATTTAACAACCAGTTTACTAATTTATTCAATATAGTGATTCACTTAGCCACCTTGGCAAGAAAGCTCGTAAAATGGGCAAAACTCACTTAACAAATGTCTCACTTAGTAACAGGAATTTTGGGCTCAGTTGTGGTCATAAGTCCAGGACTACCTGTATTTCAAGCACAAGCTTTTTCATTTGGTAGCTTTCCCTACTGATCTGTTGGCAATCAAATTTGCGGAACCCTTTTTTGGACATAAAGAAAATTCATTTCTCTTTTTGATGTTTCCTTACAGAATCAACATGTAGTGTTGAATCCTGACATTCAGAAGAATATGGCTCATGTACCATTACTGTATTTTTTATAAATTATTGAACATCATATACTAATCAAAAGCTTGATTTTTCAATTTCAGAAGCCATTAAATTTTCCTTCCCGGAACATCAGAGCATGGAAATCCATAAATAAAATGAAAATAAGACTTTAAAATGCAGTTGTGTGTTAATCTAGGATTTTCTTTAATCATTAATAAGAAAAGTTTCTCTTCATTGCATTACACATCAGAAAAATACAGCGCTGATAATTAAAAGGTAATAATTAAGGCATAGGGAAATGGGCTTATCACTTAAGAGTCTGTAACTAAAATAATTTAACAGAGCTGTTCTAACACTCTGGAAAACCAGCTTCCTCTCACCTCCATCTCAAGAAATATTGGAGACTTCTGATAATAGGTGTAAAAAAATTCCTCTAAAAATCCATGAATTCTCAGTGTACAGGTTTAGATATGTTTGAAACACAGCTATTTTTCAGTCTTCAAAAATGGCCAATCAAAGTGCCTGTTAGTTTACAAGTGTATGCCATCTTTCTCGGTGGCTGTCAGCGAAAATCGACTGATGGATCACTTCCTTGTGTCACTGCTCTAGACTGGTGACAATCAGCGAAATGATCGTGTCTGCCTCTACACATATCTGTAATTGATTGCCTAAACCCTAAGACTCTCTTTCCTAGTTGATATGATGGAACATTGGACTGAAATCAGTCTCGATGAGGAGGAGTCAGGCCCATTTGTTATTTACTTCTCTGCCTGTTTCTCTCTTCTCCTCTGCTTGAATTGTCCCAGAAGAACACATTATGGTAATCAGACAGAATGTATGTATAGGAATCAATCAAAGAGAAAGCCGTCACAAGAGTTATGACATTACAAAGTCTGTTTGTAACTTTTGATTTATGGAAGATTTTCTCTTTTATAAATTGTGAGTGAGGCATGGTGGGATGGCTTAACCCTTGAACACCTCTCCGATAGCAAAATGCACAGGCGCACGTATTAGGAAAATTAACACAGCTGAATCCTCATTTATCAACTCCTATTTTAGACTTTCTTAATAATAGACTTTTTAAATAGTAAACATTATGGTATTCTAAACGCTTTGGTTATATATATATAAATGTGAGCACCTTATGTCTAAAGTCATCAAAATGCCAAATTTAGCACAAAAAAGATATTTGTTTTTGCTTCCCATGTTGATAACAATTTCTCTGATATATGCATTATTTCCTTATATTTTATTTCTATGTGAAGTACGACATATATAGTCAAGTAAGTAAATCCCATTTTTCTTTGATTTTTCAGCTGTATTGTATACATATATCTGTGCATGCAGTTATGTGCATGATTGTATGTATAAACATTTATTTGTGGTCTTTTTGAACTAGGGTGCCAGCTTTTTCTTTGTTCAAAATCCTGTGTTTTATTAAGTGCCTGCTAGCTGTAAATTTTCTTAAAACACTTTTTGCACTTTATTGCATCACATTTCACATACATTTTCACACCAAATAATTTTTTATTTACAAAGCAAGTCTCCAAACATAGGAGCACTACCTGATAAGATAGTGGCAACATGCTTCCATCTTATGTTATGTTTTGTCTTCATTCCCTTTAGGATAATTCAGCTTAGTTTGAGGGGGGGGGAAATTTCCCTCTGGGAAGTTGGTAAATTAATAGTAAGATTTCAACCCAAGGAATTTCATTTCCCAAATCTTCAGTGAAGAAATTCAGCACTTAGGAGTCTCTCTGGATTTTTTAGTGCATATGATTTTAAAAAGGGACAAATTACTGTACTGTAAACGCATGCCTCACAATTATAACTCTTTTTTAAAAAAGCAGTTTCTTAGTGTAAAAAACAATATGGTGCTCCTTGTAATAACAAAAATAGAAAATGTCCAGATTGGCAACTGATTATTTTTTTTTTGTAACAGTTAAAAATTATGTATGATTACATGACCCATGATCCTGAAAGGGTCATCCTTTCAAAGATATTTCTTTATCTAATCAGAGAAACAGAATAATTAAGAGTTGGCAAAAAAGCAGTGGGAACAAGAGTGACTTCTGACTTTCTGCCAGCTTCCCCATTGACTTTGCTTGTGGGAAGCTGACAGGGAATGTTAGAAATCACAATCACATGATTGCAGCTGTGCTCAGTGGTGCTACAGTGGCCACAACTTTGCAAATACACTTGGTCTGAAGATCCTTGAAATTTCAATTCCACAGGACTAATGGGTCCAATGCCCATTTGAGGTATCTTACTTCAAAAATTGTTGCTCTGTAATGCAGATCTGATATAGCTTCCATATTTGGGGATAGGTGCCATCTTTGGGGATTGAGAGGATTTTGAACACTGTTGATCCAAAGCTGTTTCTAATTTATCTATTGTATTCTTGTTGGTCCAAATTTTGAGTTTCCACTAATACCGTAGCTCCAAAAAGGTAAAGAATTTGAAGAAATAAAGGAACACCCAAGTTTCATCAATATAGACCTTCATTCTCTGTCCTCAAAGCTGATAAAATTTCTAGAATTTCATTTGTAAAATGGTGGCCCTGATATTTTTTCATAGGAGAATAAAGTTTGCCCTCTGTATCATAGTTTCAAAAACTGCATGGTTGCTCCTCGCTCTGTGTGTGTGTGTGTGTGTGTGTGTGTGTGTGTGTGTGTGTGTGTGAGAGAGAGAGAGAGAGAGAGAGAGAGA
>JANHFL010009101.1:297087-303751 GCA_032468155.1 Oxyrhabdium leporinum | reverse complement strand
ATGAAATATCGCGACCTGGCCATCGAAACTACACGGTTATGGATGAAACATGTAACAGTGATACCCATTGTCATCGGGGTACTTGGTACCATGTCCAAGAATTTTAAAAAACACATCAAGAAATTGCAGCTTCACCAGCGGAACTGCAAAAAACTGCACTACTCGGAACATCATATATTTTAAGAAGGTACCATATTTTTCGGAGTATAAGATGCTCCGAAGTATAAGACACACCTTAGTTTTTGGGGAGGAAAACAAGAAAAAAAAATTCTGCCTCTGCCTACCAGGATCCATTGGTATTCGTCTGGCTAGTGTCATTGCAGCAAATAACAAACAGCCTGGTCAGCTTCAGCATGTTATTGCAGCCTGATTCAGCACAAGCAGTTGATTGGTGGATGGATTGGCCTCCCGGAATACCCCCAATCAGCTGTTCCAGGCTGCAGGGATTGCCACAGACCATCACCGCCTTCGTGCATCACATTTTTGGCCTCTGTGTGTTTTCAGCTTCTGAATACTCCATTTCAGCCCCTTTCAAGGCTGCAGGGATCACCACAGCACATAGCCGTTGATCGCCACCTCCGCGCATCACATTTTTGGCCTCCGCACATTGCATTTTTTGCACCCTCACACCCCGTTTTTGGCCTCTGCGCGTCACGTTTTCAGGTAGTTTCAGCCTGGAACTGACCAAAAATACGACACACAGAGGCCAAAAACAGGGCATGCAGAGGCCAAAAATGCAATACACGGAGGCCAAAAATGTGATGTGCGGAGGCGGCAATCAGCGTCGATGTGCTGTGGCAATCCCCACAGCCTTGAAGGGGGCTGAAATGGAGTGTTCGGAGCTGAGAACGTGAGGCACAGAGTCCAAAAATGCGAGGCACGAAGGCGGCGATAATCTGTGGCAATCCCTGCAGCCTGGAACAGGTCTAAAATATGACCTGTGGAGGCCAAAATGGCTGAAAGGTGGGGGTTGATGGATGGGCTGGGCTACATTCGATGTATAAGACACACCCAAATGTTCATCCTCTTTTAGGGGGGGGGAAGTGTGTCTTATACTCTGAAAAATACGGTACTTGGTTGATACCTAGGACGCTGGCAGCAACCCGTATCAACCATTAGCACCAGTCACTGGTATTTGTGATACATTTTTAAATGTTCAGTTGACCGAGTTTCATTTTTAATGAATAAAAGAGATACTAATACTAATATTAATACTAATACTAATACTAATAAATATTTATTATTATTGAGTCTGAACATCTGCCAATCAATAATAATAAATATTTTAAATTTTTATTAAATCGGAATAAATGCTGTAAAAGTCATGTGATTTTATTTAAAAATTCAGAGCATTTATAGCTTATCTTTCACATTAAAATTTTGGATTTAAATGGACATTATCATACACCTGGACTCAGTCTTGCAGGCTCTTGCTCTTAGGTGTTTTTACTACAAAGTCAGTGCCTAATTCCAACTGGAATAACGCATGCGGATGCTTTCTATTTAAATGTTTTCATCTACTTGATTCTTACATTTAGTTTGAATGGCACAGATCAGGGTCTCTCAAACTTTGAGGTGTACAATCCTTGGGGAGATGCAGACAGTGATGTAGACCATGTGGTTGGTGTTTGAAATTTCAGCTTCCTATAACTAAATCATATTTGAGCAGTTATACATTTCCCCCAAAATCACACGTACCTAGCAGATATGTGGCACTGGTGTATCAAGACTAGGGAGAAAAGATCTATAATCCCCTGAACATAGGTTGCTAACTCAGTCCAAGGCTTCCCGGTGTCAGTCATAGGGAAATGACTGAACACTCAGCGGTAATCTTAAAATGATAGATGTTTTCGAGCCAGTGAAAGAATTTGGGTGATAAGAGTCTAACATATGCCGACAGCATAGAAAGAGTTGCATAATCTGAAGTGTCGGGGTTGCCTGAAGCATCCCAGACACTTCATGCAGCTCCACAGCCTCTTAAAATGCCACTGAATAGACATTTGTTATGTGGGAGAAAAGGAACATTATGAAATAAATGGGAAATAACCATATAATGGAGCATCTATGGACCATCTCTCTTTTGTCATGGTTAAAAAACTAAGATGAAATTCTCTGGGACTTCTTACATCTGAAGGGCTGGGGGGTTGTGAACAATTAGAATCATCTGCCCTGGAAAATGATGGATGCAGATGGAAATTTATTGGCGATATGACACAGGATTCTTGCAGTTCTCTTGAATTCAGAGATGAGAAAAAGTAAACTGTAGATTCTGTTAATCCTGGACAACCTTTGCCAATAAACATGTTCCTTGATTACCTGACAAACATTTGGCAAAGAAACAAGAATCAAAAGTGAGATGAGGAAAGGAAATTTGGACTAAATTTAGAAGAGAGAATTGTAGAGAAATCATGAAAATTATGCCTAGACCTTGTTAAAGCTGTGCAGTCTCGGACATCTTGACCCAGCAATTGGAACAGAAGACCTGTGTATTGTGTGCTATGACCAATTCTTTTTATGAATATTTTTGTAAATATTCACCCTGCATGAACTTTAAAGTTCTAATAGCTAATGAGACACCAGTGGCTATCACTACAACATTATTGGGGGCATCTTTACACTTATCAAATCTTGGAAATTTGAAGCCAACCATGTGTCTGATTCTTATCTTTCTTGCAGTAAACGTAAATAAATGGCAAGAATGGAAGGAAAAAAATGATTAATCCCTCTTTTTAAAAAGAGGCATTTATATCTTGTCTGAAATAGGATGTAGTTTGCCCCAGTTGTAGAAGCCTTCCTTTGCACCAACAGGCTAAATAATTACAAATTTGTTTCTAATCTTCCTCTTGGAAAGGTTCATAGACTATGTATTGGTTTTACTGCTTCAGAAGAAGAATATAGATTCATGTAAGCTGAGCGTCAGACCTTGGCTTGGTACTAAAACAGCTTGGCCATTCTGGTTGCTGTTGTTTTTTCAAAAGGAAACTAGGCTTTCTTACTTTGTTTGAAGATGCCTCGCTTGTCATCCAAGAAGCTTCTTCGGTGAATGGTGGAGAATGGAAGGATTTATATTCCTTGAGGTCATGTGGCTGTTAGCCCTCTTGCTGAGAATTGTTGAGCTCACTTGGACATTTAGCTGTTCCCTCAGGGTCACCTGAATCCTGTAGTCTGCAAAAAAAATTTTTTCTGGAAATACATTCTTTTTCTTGCACCATTCGAAGGGTGTTCATCCCAAAGTGCATTGCTAAATGTCTATAGAGATTCTTAGTTGTCCAGGTCATGGTTGTCCCAAAGGGGCTTTCTTTCAAAAGGCAACTGGATGAACAGTAGAGTTATTTCATCTGGTCCAGAGATTACTATAAATATTGCACCAGTCATAGCAAATTTAAAGATCTGTTTCCCTGACCTTCACCTGCATAACTTATAGTAGCCATGAGTCCTAGAGGACACCAAGTTGTGGATTTGCTCTTTCAGGAGAAGAAGTCCAGAAATATCATTAGAATATACAGAAAACCAGATGGCCTTTGGACCAATAGACCAACATGATGTTGTTGTAGTACAACTTCAACTTAATTTATCTTATCAAGGCCTTACAATTTCCTGGCACAAAGTCAAAGTTTTATACAGTTCTAGCCTGACTCAAGGTGGCAATGTGTAACTGGATATCAATAGCATAGTGATGATATGCACTGGCAGATATCTTCTCTAGGTGAGCGCATATAAATAGGTATGTGAGGTAGCAGGGAAGGATTTTGTTCCTCACTAGCAGTTTATATTATTGTGCCAGAATGAGAATAGTTCGGATAAACTTTATTATGACTTCAACAAGTACTAGATGTTACTATAAGGCCACTAGTGGGAAAATAGCCCCAATTAATTGTATCATAGCGATAAGAGCAATGAAAGGTATGTATGTATCTGCAGTAGCAGGGTAGAAAGTGAATGTCTAATGTTATCCTTTGAGCACAAAAATTGTGTATAATAAGTGGGCACTATTTATCAAATCAATCAAATGAAACTTTAGTTGATTCAAGGAGGACCCTATTTTAATAAGACAATAAATAGTACAGATAGGAAAGTAGTCACTCAAAGTGTGTATCCTGAATTCATTAAGTGAATGTATGCCCACCAAATACAGGTAGTCTGTGACTTATGACCACGATTGCACCCAAAATGTCTGTTGCTAAGTGAGACATTTGTTAAGTGAGTTTTTCCCCACTTTACGACTTTTCTTGGCACAGCTGTTAAGTGAATCTGGCTTCCCCATTGACTTTGCTTATCATAAGGTGGCAAAAGGTGATCACATGACCCAGGGACATTGCAACCATCATAAATAACAGTCAGTTGTCAAGCCTCTGAATTTTGATCAAATGACCATGGGGATAATACAACGGTCATAAGTGTAAAAAATGGTCATACCTCACGGTTTTCAGTGTAACTTCAAATGATCACTAAATGAACTATTGTAAGTCAAGGATTACCTGTAGTTTTGTAGATTACCTGTAGTTTTGAAGATTAACTGTGATAAAAGCTACCCTGTGATAAGATGGGTGGCTAATATATTTTACAAATAAATAAACAAACTGTATTGATGTGTTTTCCTAAGAAGTGTTACAGACAGATAGTATGAAAAACTATAACTGGTGAATGCAACAAAATTTTACCTTTATGTTGGAAATCTTGGTAAGTCAGTTTGCAGCAACAGAAGAACTTCTCTTATTAAACCAAGCAAGAAAAAAAATTGCATAGGTCAGCCAGCAGAAGGCAGTCTTAGAATGAGACTGTGAATTGTCTATTTTCCTGGGTTTGGGTTGAAAAAAATTCTGTAGTACATTTTGGCATCCCCAGGCTTGGTTGAAAGAGTATGAATAAGTTTATTTAAAAGTTCTTATATTTCTCTTTCTGGACATTTTGCTATTTAAGTCTATAGAAGAACCTTCTCTGAAATTTTTTTTTAAAGAAAGAACTTGGCTAACATATAAAATTATTGTGACTGCCATAAAAAGCACCTTGTGATTCTTTTTTGTAAAAAAGCAAGCAATAAACATTTAGCAGTTTAGTTGATATACCGGGTGCTTGGTGCTCTCTGAGCTTGGTGATTTTCTTATAGACGTTTCATTATCAAACTTGATAACATCATCAGTGCTAGAAAGGAGTGGGATTGCTCTTATTTTTATATACGTGGCTTGCCCTGTCAGTGTTGGTTGGAATGTTCTTCTTTAATTGTTGTTCTTGTTTAATTTAGTTGATGGACAGCAGAGAATCATTTGGGCTACCTCTTGATGGAGATGGAAGATCCACATCTGGACAATACCGTTACAAATTGCTCCAAAATGGTTCACACTATTACATGTTTCTGCAGGCATAAACAAGCAAAAGCTCTACATAGATTAAAAAAATATCCTAATCTAGCAGACTCTCTATGAAAAAGAACAAAACATTTGAGGCTTCACCTGCAGCGATAAGGAAGGAGAGTTCACCAAATCTACAAGAATAAGAATAGTACCTTCAGATTGGTCATACTGGTACCTCTTTGATTTACTGTAGCAAACTACACACAATGCAAAGCAAAACCCTGCACAGATGGCTCAGAGCTCCTACTAATGAGCCAAGGCATAAGCAAAAAAAAAAAAAAGACAGCTCTTGTGTTCATATTCTAGTTTTTCTTCCCTGTAAAGCAGGAATGTCCAACCTTGGCACCATTAAGAATTAAGGACTTCAACTCCCAGAATTCTGGAAGTTGAAGTCCACAAATCTTAAAGCTGCCAAAGCTGTACACCGCTGCTGTAAAGGAAATCCTTGGTTAGTAGAAAACTGTAAGAAAAGATCTGTAGCCAAAGCAATCAGCCCAGGCCATTTCATACATCCCTGGTGCCCTGGTGGTCCAGTGGTTAGTATGCAGTATTGCAGGCAAACTCTGCCACAGCCTGTAGTTTGAACCTGACGGGGTTCAAGATTGACTCAACCTTCCATCTTTCCGAGGTCGGTAAAATGAGGGCTCAGATTGTTGGGGGAAATACACTGACTTTGTAAGGAGTGCTGTAACACACTAAGAGATGGTATATAATTTTAAGTGCTCTTCCTAATGCTATCTATATACCCTATAAACCTAAGGGTGTCATCACCATTACTGTCCGCTCCCCATAGGTCATCTCTGCTCTCTGATGAATGTGTTTTCCTATTGTCTTTGTTGTTCTTGCACTTAATGTTGTTGTATATACAATTTTTAAAAAAACAACAACACTTAATTATTTTTTTCTTAAAGGTGGACGAAGAATGGATGAAACAGCCTTCAAGGTGGAATTGTCCAGGACAAACATATTATGTACTTTTACCTCATTAGGCCCCAAATGGCATAAAATAATGCTGCCTGCCATGTGAAGACTTTAAGGAAGTGAGGGAAGAACTGAAGGGATCTTAGTCCTCTTTGTTAAAAAAAAAAATTAAAAATCGAACGAGCACACACTACAGCTCATCAGCGTGTTATGTTTCCACATAGACAAATCTATGAGCACATTTACTCAAGAGTGCCTGTTTTCCAGGGAAGCTGTTGCTTTTGCTACAGTAACCGTTACCAGGGGAAAAAACATCAGGAATTTTGCCATAACATATTGTTTCTCCATAACAGCTTCAAACTTTTACCCAGGTGCTTAGTTTTCTTCTGCTT
>JANHFL010009101.1:289587-294587 GCA_032468155.1 Oxyrhabdium leporinum | reverse complement strand
CTCTTCATATGAATATTATCAACTTAAATATTGTTTGAGAGCATTCAAGTTTCAGTTTTATGCAGTGATTCTTTCCACTAATTGTTTTCCTGCACCTTGATCCCATAATTAGGATCTGACTAATTATCTAATTACCAAGTAGCAGAAGGGCAGGTTGATGGCGACATTTTAGCCATCTTTCAAAGCCTCGTTATCCTTGTGAAAGTCACGGCTTCCTCTTGGCTGCAGGCAGCTGCAGCAGACTCAAATAGCTCTCCACCTTACCACATTTGTCAGCCCCTTCATTACTATGGCAAATTTGACACATCAGAAATGTCCTTTTGACAGGGAAGTTTATACTGGAAGGAAAACTGAAGCAAAAGAAAGAAAAACCGGACAAAGATGAAAGTGTAATTTATATTCTGGGATTTGTAATAGCGCTCTCTCTCCTCTTTAAGGGAGAATATATATGTTTCCACTTTAAGGAATTGGGACAAGCAGGCATTTAGGGTTGCCCTGGGGCATGGAGAGGCCTGATCAGGTGTGTGTGTGGCCCGACTCATTACACAGCTCAGTGGGACTTCTAGACATAGAGTCACTGTCACACTGGACACCAGGATGCAGCGTGAGTCTCCACCCCACATTTGGCTCTCATTGTAAAGAGACTGCTGATTTTTATTTTTTTAATTGTTCTTGGCCAATGCGGCACTTAATCAGCAATTGGTTAGATGGACAGTAATCATCTAATACCTTAGTTCTGCCCATCCCTTAATTTTTACATGTTCTGAAAATTAAAAAGGAACAGCCAGAAATGTAAGAAGGACCCTCCTTTTTCTTGACTCTACAGTTTATAAAGCTCGTCCTTCTGTTATGTGAATTACAGTTACAAATGCACACACCTATTCTTATGTCAAACAAGATGCATATGCATGTGCACATACACACACAAAGACACACACGCACACACACACACTTTTTTTCCAACCTGATTGTATTTTCCCATAACTAGGTTCAGTGGAAATACTATAATTCAAGCCTGGTTTGAATTATAGCCTGCTTTGAGCATGATAGCTTGTTCATTTGCGTTGGCATATATAAATGTATGTTTATGCAATAACTGTATCTGTCAAAATTTCTTTATGCTCCAAGCTTTGTTTTTCATTAAAGAAGGATTAATTTAAATTAAGCACCACAAGCTCTTTATTACCACAGTAATCAACGGCAAATAATTAGTGTATGGGAGTGTGTGTATGTGTAAATATATATTTCTCTTTCAGAATCAATGTTCTGCATTGGAACAATTTGCACATACTTAAACTGACTGAAATGTTCCTGAAATTACATTTGCTGTGCAGTTGTTTGGCTGAGCTCCGCTAAAGTCTACCACGCAGTTATTGATGCATCCACAATGTCTATATAAAATGTGTTTAATTGGCATGAAAAGGCACTAATGCCGTGGTGGTGGGCTTCCATTATCTGAAAGGACATCTCATTTAGTAGGTCCTACCAAAGAATTCACTAAATTTAGCAGATCTGGAGAAGAGTACAAGGAGATAGGAAGTGACAAAAGCAGGATGTGACAATTAGCATTTATGTAGGCCATCAATAAACCCAAGCTAGCTGGTGGGAAATGGTCCAAATTTTTACAGTCCCGAAAGGCAGGTTTGTGAAATGTTTTTCTAATTCTAATTTTGTTGAAATATATTTCTCACAGTTTACCAGTTGTGAAAGAGGCAGTGACAATCAGGCAATTCAGTAAACATGAGAAAATAAATAATTTGTTTCACGCACTTTCTCACAATGCAGTCACCTTCGGCTGAGATAATTACTCTGAAATGAGAAGGCACGTTTCACCACATAGGTTATGCACAGTTCATATAGTGAAATGGACTACATTAAGATATATAATCCGTAATGTGTTTCTTGCAGTTTAGTAAACCTTGGAGATGTCAGCTGCTGGCAGAGAACGCATACACTTGCATCAATATTCCTGTTAATTGTTGTATTACAAATTATTAACATCTCCCTGTTGTGGGAATTCACATTTATTCCTGTCAGGGAATTAATACACCTACACACTGTCCCACGAGTTTCCAATAGATTAGAGCATTTGCTTTTCATAAACCGGGTTTGTTCAATGTAATTCCACTTAGTTCTACCAAAGCATAATACACCCCATCACACTGCCACAACAGAACGACATTTTTGCATCCTATTTATTGTTTGCAGTATATTAAAAAAACAGTTATTGGGATAAATGCAGATATTGTTAAAAGGATGGTGGCAAGCGAGTAGTGGATGGGTTTACTGTGGGTTTTCCCCCCAGTCGTTAATGGTTGAGAATGATGGGAATTGCAATTGCAGTTGAATACCTCTGAAGTTCATCAAATTGGGGAAGGTGGATTTAATTGATAATTACATCATCATGCAGGTAAGGAGTCTCATCTTGAACCACGTTCACGGTTCAAAAACAAATGACAAATACGATTTCAGATTTCCAAGTGAAAAAGCAAGCTAACTCGGGAAGATATAAAGCTAGATATAATAGTTATAATAACCAAAGGTCTGCATGGCTTCATTTGCTGCTTCCAGGACTATGGGTAATTCTAAAGTGAGTCACTTCCAGCTACCCACGGAGGGGCATCTGCCTGGTGAAATGGATATCAGTGGTGTTTTGCTCAGCCAAACATAAGGCCTCTAGGAATCTGGCATCTGCTTTACAAATCCAGCAACCATGCCTTGTTGGTGGACTGCCCTTGTGTGGCCAAGACCTGCATTTGCAATGGAGTTGTTTTTTATAGTCCAACATGGAGGAACAAGAATTGACATTTTAAAAAATGAAACAGAATTTAAGAATCAATGAAATATTTCATAAACTGTAGTGTTACACCTAAGGATAAGATCCAGCACTGCTTTCACATTACAGTTATGGTGGTAAGGAGAAACAGGAAGAGGGAATGCTATGTATGTGGTCTTGAGCTCCTGAACAAAAGGCAGGATATAATTCTAACCAATAAATATATAGCGTGTACCTCAAGAGGGGAAAAAAATGAAGGAGTGTTTTCAGATGAGTGTTGAACTTAAAACAATTCAGATTTCTTGCCCTAACTCTGCTATAAAATTTGCTGTGTGTTTGTCATCTACAGATTCAGGAGTAGCCAGGCAGATACCACTCTCTCATGGTTGCAGGGCCAACGTTGGTTTCCATATTTTCCTCACTTTTGCAAGCTTGCGTTTGTCCATTCAAGATTAGGATCCTATAGCAAGGATCTCAAGTCTCTTTCAGACAGGATCTCACTAGGACTTTCAATTGTATTCTGCAAGCTGCATTGCAACCAATGGAGAGGGGCCATACAAACAAATAGGCAACTGATGGGGAACAACTAAAATATATTTTATTAAAATTAGATTGGATGCCATTAATATAGTTACTATTCTTAAATGTAGCTTCCCCCTTTCAGATACACAAAAAGTTACAATTCAGCAGAAATACTTAGGAGAGATCTTGAGGTCACACTCAAGAGTTGTGAACACACACACACACTTAAGTCCACTTGTATATAAAATTACCTTTTCCAGCATCAGAACAACCATCTTTTTCAACCACAAGAATGTCCTAGAAAGATTAGGAGAAAAAATCTTCAGCCTGTAACTGATTAAGGTCTTGTCAATTTTAGGCAGCATCCACGCAATTTCTCCACCTACTAATGTGATGCAATTGCATTAGGACCATTTTTCTCCAGGACTGTTTTGCATTCTACAGAATTTGGGAAGACTGGGATATGTAGACCCATAATAAAAAAGAACAACCTTTGGGTGGATATGCTTGTCCATGCATTATGGTTTGACTCTGAAAATCAGGCAATGTGAATTTAGCAGCTCGACCAGTAATGTCTTTTTCCTCTAAAAGCTAACTATGTGACACTTTTGAGTTTCACTTATTCCAACATTCAGTTGCATTTTAGTGCTCACAGCCATAAGAATGCATTGAAACTTATGGAGCCTGACATTTTAACAATCATGTTGTAGAATGATTCATCACAATTTACTTTCTCCTCAAATGTATCCCAGAAGAAATGTAATCTGGAACCAGTTATTTGGCCTCAGTCTAAAACCATAATCTGCTTCAGTGAAACAGAATGCCACTCCATTTTAAATAAAGTTTACTTTTTATGTGATTGATACCACTTCTGATCTTTATTTTCTTTCCAAGAAAATAAAATTATTTTCAACTTCTGCATAAATTCCAGGCGAATACTTCTGTATAATTTGTTTCTCTTGGGTCCAATTAAGGCACATGCAGCTGATCAGGAGTTCAAAAGGAAAAAGTTGAAGAATATTAACAATGTGCCATTCAGCATCCATGCCTAATTGTCTTTTGAAATATTAAGTGATGCTCTATTGTCTTTTTGTCTGTTAGTGTTTTCAGGTATGAATTGTCATGAATTCCTTAAGTCCCTTGAGTGCACTAGGACATAAAGAGTAAGTGTGACTGTACCAAATCATGAATGACATTTGAGAAAAATGCTAATTAGACTAATTCTAATTCATAATTAAAACATAAAAATTAAAATGATTGTAAATATGGTTTGCATATCCTCTAGGAAATTTGATCATGCAGCAAATTAAAGAGATATCCAACTACTAAAGGAAAATGACCTCTGTTTAATTACATTCAAATAAAATCAAAATAAAGTCAAAAATAAAATAAATAAAATAAAATAAGTAATATAAAATAAAATAAATAAAATAAAATAAAATAATAAAATAAATAAAATAAATAATATAAAATAAAATAAATAATATAAAATAAAATAAATAAAATAAATAAAATAAATAAAATAAAATAAAGCAGGCATCCTTAAATTTCTAGTGATGGGGAGAGCTTCCAGCTCTCCCAGGTTTTGGGGTGACCCACGGGGAGGGGGCTTCAGAAGACCGGCGGAGGCTTTGAGGCGCTCTCTTAAAGGGGAGCCCGGCGTGAAAATTGAGCCTAAAGATGTTGGCCAGCGGTGGGCGGG
>JANHFL010009101.1:264050-289487 GCA_032468155.1 Oxyrhabdium leporinum | reverse complement strand
GGGTAGTAGAACGGATAGGAGGGGTGGGGACGGGTGGGAGGAGGAGAGGGGATAAAATGACAAGCTAAGCTAAGACAAGATTTCTTCAGATAATATATAATTAGCTTGTGGATTTCATTGTCATGGAATACATTGACTTCTAGTTATGTTAAAATTGGTTAGCCGCAATAATGCAGATGATATATTAACATCATTAACAGATGGTGTATAAACATCTTAACAAAGATAATATATATATGGAATCCTAAAGTTGAGAGCACAATATCATTGAATATTAGCTGCTAGGAATAGCAAGGATATTGGGGCTGCCCAGTGTTAATGTTCTACAATAGGGCAGTATACTGGTACTGCTATTCTACAGAAAGTATCATCCTATCTCCTTTTTGGTTTTTAAATGGAAAGTAATCTGCAGTAAAATTATTCCCATCGAGAAGCTGTAACCCCACTGTACAGTTAAGGAATCTTTATAAGTGTCTTCATCTTTAGGCTTCAAGTTCTGATGATTTCATAGATGAAGACAGCAGGCTCAAGAAGACAGCTTAGGTCAAGTTGTGTTCTGTTGTATGGAAAGAAGGAAATTTCTAGCCGACACTGGACTTTCTGATTCAAGGCTTCATTGACACGTTCCCTACCCTGTTATGTTGTCCCTCTGCTCCTGTGTGTGATCTCCAATATAGTGAAACAATAATATATCACTAGAGTTGACCCTTTGGCCTTTATGAATTATCTGTTTTAGAAAGACGTGAAACCACCTTTTATATCCCACATAATAGATATTTAGACATTGTGGATCAATACTGAACAAGTTTGCTACTTATAGCAAATAGGTGCCAAAGGGGCATTCTGATACTGACCTCTGACTCTTGGGTTGACAAGAAATCTATTGACAGAAGGGGAAAATAGGTAAGGCATTTAGTTTCAGTTTATAAATACTGCTTTGTGTCAAACAACAGCACTTTCTCTTCAATGATTTTTTTTCCATACTTTAAAGGATGAAAAGATTTTTCTAAATACTTTAACTCTGACCAATATAAAATTTATAACTGGCTGGGTGTGAATAACTGAAAAAAAAAGCAATATTTGCATGACATATTTTCCCATCTGTTACTTATCTTTCTACTGTCAGCAAAGACTGTCTCCATTATTAAATAGATTGTAAGCAAGAATATCTCCAGGGCTTCTTAAGATTAAGGTACCAAGTACATACCAAAATATATTTCTATCCTGCCTTAACTTAGATCCTAAATATATTGGATGTAATTAATATAAAATGTAATGAAATCAATTGATAGTAATAGCACTGACTGTTGATATAATAACGTTGCTGCATTATGTTCCTTAGTGCACGAATACATCATCAAAGAGAGGCTGGTTGTTTAGCATGATCACAGAATACAACAATTAAGTTATTCGGCCCTAGAAAGCTGTACCATCCACAATTTCTTTGGTTGTGACAATTAACTTTGGCATGTTGGGCTAAAATGTAATCTACATGAAAGTGGCATGGGGCTGTACAAGGGGGGTGGGGGCAAAAGCTCTTTTCAAAGAATACACCAAACAATGTACACACTGTATTATTATGTCACACTCCGGCAGCACTGCATTGAAGTCTCAGTGGTATTCCTGCTGTTAAGCACCATTGAAAACACATTTGTTCTGACTGTTCTTTTCTTTTAAAACTCCTCTCATCTTAGCCAAGATGAATCACTAGTGGATCTACACTGACTTTTGTGGGCTGAATCAGGCCTTGAAGTTGCAAGCTATCTCCTATGGCTCAAACTTTTTAATTAATTTTAACACGAATGCACAAATGAGAGTAATCACCATGCCACGGCACCCTTTAATTTACCAAGTTGAGTCACTAAAATTTTCTCCTCGGAACCCTGACTGAATGCCATGCTGCTTAAAATAGGCCCCTCGAGCAGACTTTGCTGTATCTGGGATTGGTTTTTCTTTTCCTTTCCCTTAAAAAGATGATTCGGGTAACAGT
This sequence comes from Oxyrhabdium leporinum, assembly GCA_032468155.1. NCBI lineage: Eukaryota > Metazoa > Chordata > Lepidosauria > Squamata > Cyclocoridae > Oxyrhabdium > Oxyrhabdium leporinum. The sequence goes on along the minus strand of JANHFL010009101.1, from coordinate 287,497 downwards.
TAAAAACTATCCTGTCCTGCTTTGAAATAGAGGGGGGCAGTTGGGAAGTGCATGATTAAATGTGTTTAAAACAAACCCTTAAGATGGCTAAACAAGTACTTCAAAAAACCCACTGTCAATGGAAATACTGTCAATGGAAATGTTCCTTTTAAATAATCAGGAGCAAGTACATCTTAGACACTGTAAACCAGATTACAAGTCATTCAATAAGATGACAATGATAAGGGAACCTAGCTGGATCCAATCAATGGCTTATCCTGATTTCATTCTGGAAAGATAGGCCTTTGCCTACTTCAATAGGTATCTCCCAAAAGCAATTTAATAGACAGTTATCAGAGAGATTCTTTACTGAGAGGAAATTAGACTAAGTCATTATCACTGATAGAATAGTGAACAGAGTACAAACATATATTTCTTTATGTGTTAGAGAGATCCACAACCTACATTTCCAAGACCACATGGGCCACTCATCAAATTCTCAGGTACGATACCTCAGAGTCCCTCCAAATTTCTCATCAAACTGATGTGTTTGGTGGGTTTCAAGTGGAATAATAATTAAATCAAACGGAATGATCCTATCTACTCTATTTAATTTTAATTTTATTTGAACAGAGATTAAATCAGATCCATTTTCATTTTTTCCTAATATATCTGATTTTTTTCTCTCTGTGCTATCCATAACTTTGTTCTGCTTTGTTCCTTTTAGGAATGTACTGTAGTCCCAGCATATCATTTAAAAGCCAGCCACAATTCTGAAAAATATGGCTTGGCCCTATTCCATAACTTGTAGTCATATGTATCTTGAACATAATGTTGTATAGCTTAAGCAATATTGTTGAGACACATTTGTGAGAGGGGAAAAGTTTTACCCATTAACTAGGATTACTAAAATCTGGATTCTTTGTTTCAAAAACTTTCATCTGATGCTATAGCCCAGATATATTTTTTCAAAAGTAAAACTATTTTAGTATTTTGGCATTAAATTTAACATTTTCTTTTATATATTTACAGTCCCTTTGAAGAAAATAGTAACCATAATAACCATAATCACTTAAGTGAGATGAATGGTGCAGAAATATAACAAATAAATATTATCAACATATTTTTAAAGGTACTTTTTTAATTGTTTATACAAAAATTAAACTGTTCTGCATCTATCCTATAACTCATGAAAGAAAGATAACTAAAAAAATACATTTCACAATGTTTTTATTATTTGTTCCTATTATTAAGTAGAAGCTCACATTAGTCTCTTTTTATAGTAAAAGGTTTCCATTTTTCATTGTAGAAACTAATGGCTGAAATTAGGTGTGTTCAGGACCTGGGACTGAAAAATGTGATATATTTCATTAGATACATATAGCTCCTTACAAAACAAATACATTTTGTAGCTGAATCCTATCCAGAAAAGATCTCCCAATCCCTGTAACTGATGTGAAACAATTAGTAAAGTAAATCCAGAGGATTTTAAGTCAAACTGAATCACTGCAGAAAAGAAATGAATGGGACTGTCTGTGTTTTATATTGAACAAAATAACTTGAATCTGTTTCAAAGCATTCAGAAAAACAAATATCACAGTCAGAAGCTACATTCCTACGTAGAATTATTTTGACACAGGGAGATGTAATTGAGTGAGACTTATTTCCAAGTAAACATGCAAAGAATTACGTCTACTAAAAAACCATGATGGATTATTATTCATTTCTTGAATTCTAGTCATTATTTAAATGAGAGAAAATTGGCTAAAGAGCTATTAGGATAATATACTTAATTTAATTTAATAAAATTATTAAAGGATTCTCCATTAACCTGCATTTGCTCAGAATGCCAGAGGGATGATTTGTCAGAACAGAATAGTATAATACCTGCAATGGCTAAAAGAACCATTTTTCAGCCAATTAAGACTTGCTAGAATATCAGAAAATCTGGCATTCATGAAGTATGAAAAGCCCAATTAAATATTATTTCAGCCTCGAAATATATCCATGCGTATTGCAGAGCACTGAAGCATGTTGGTCAATAAAACTGATCAAATATTTTATGAGAAATTTCAAACTATAATTAAGGAGTGCTAAAATAAGCAGAATCTTTCCCTGGACCAACATCCATGGTTGTTAACATTTAATTCTATCTTTTTAAATTGGGATTTCATTCAAAACGAAATGCCATCATTCAGCAATTGGCCCTTTCCAGGTGCCCAAATTCGCTCAGGATTTCTTTTATCAGTGTAAATGGAGAGAAAATGCTCACTTCTCAAACATTCTGCTTGATCCTGTCTTTCAAATTCAAAATGTAATGTTCACTCCTCATTCTAAAATAATGGTGATGAAAGTACACAGTTACAGGATTACAACACCATGCAGTCCTTTCGATGTGCATGATTGTTGCATGCTTTGCATCATTCTGAAGTGAACAAGGGAGGGAAAAAAATCAGATGCAAATAAGGGAACTGTCCAGAGGATTATGACTGCCAACCTGGAAAGGCTAGGTCTGGGAGAAAACCGGGAATTTTCTGCACAGAGGCACCAGCAGAGGTTGCTGCTCACCTCATTAAAAATATATGCCAGCTAATAATTTAATTGACTGGGAGAAGTCAAAGGGGAAGCTGCAACTGTCCCAAGAGAGGAATACATTTATTACTTTATCTTGGATACAGCATGTTCTGTACCTTACTTTTCTCACAAGTTGAAATTCATATACATCAACTGGGTGAGTATAAAATCAGTTTGGCTGAAGGAATGGGGCAATTCCGAAAGCCATATATTTAATGTAATCTTAATTTTCCATGTCACAAAGCCTTCAGACTATTATTGTACAGATTTGTCTTCTTACATTTTCTTAGAACAAAAAGAAAAGAGTTATTTTACTGTATCTACGGAGTTGCTTTTTTTTAAGGGCCTGTATATATTTGGGAATGCATCTTTCTTTTCTTACACATTCAGAGTTTGACAATGAATTGGGTAGTCTCATACAAATTAATGAAACAGAGAGAAGGATTTGATTCAGTAGAAAACTCCACAGCATTCAGTGGAATTTCCTTGAAAGCTTGGTATCCATAAAGTTTCAAGTGATGTGGGTTTAACTATGACCTAGTTTAATGCACTATTTTCATGATAAGTACATGAAGATACCCATAGGAAAACCAAGTCTCAGTGTTTAGTCCTAGGCTCTCTCATTTACTTAATACATATATATTATATATATATGTATGTATGTATGTATGTATGTATGTATGTATGTATGTATGTATGTATGTATGTATGTATTATAAAACTTTACAAAAATGAAAAAAGCCCAGTATATATACACTCCCAAATCAGATATTTTTTCACAATCATATATGTATGTATGTGTGCACATGCATGTTTTTTTAATCTGTTTTATTTGAAAATTCAGCATAAAATGTATTTATTACTGAATGTACCTAAAGAAAAAGTAGTTGTGCTTTTACCCCCCAAAATAATTTACAACTAAAATAATTGTAAATTATTTGTAAAATGATTTTCTGAGAACATGGTAATAGGGTTAAGAACACTTGTTTGATTTATTTTGTAGTAAGGATCATGCTTTTCTATCATAGATGTTGCCATTAATATCATTGTCCATTTTTAAACTGCTTTAAAAAATTCTTCTGCTGCCAAACTTACAATATTATTTTGTTTATGGCATTTTTATGCTGCCCACATACATAGACTCTAGGCAGCTAACTTAATAAAAGAAAAATCGACATGAAATCCAACCATTCTCAAACCATAATCCCTCCCCTTAAGACAATCATCCAATCATCATAGGTGCCTCCTCCCCAGTCATTGATTGAATGCCCAACAGAAAAGAAGCATTTTAAGGGCTTTTTGGAATGCCAGGACTGAGGAGGCCAGGTGCCTCTCTGGGGACAGTATATGCCAGTGATGGCAAACCTTTTCAGCACTGAGTGCCCAAACTGGAACACGTGTGCGCACTGGAGCATCAGCCAGCTGGTCTTCAGGTTTCCAGCGCTCTGGCGCATGCAAAGACCAGCTGGCCAGCACACATGCGCGTGCCGGAACCTATGTGCCATAGGTTCACCATCATGGATATATGCCATAAAACTGGTGCCACCATTGATGAACCCTATGTTCTCCTCTGAAGAAGATGGGTCCATAAACAGCCCCCTCTGGAGACTTCTGAGCAGGTAGAATCATCCTGAGATTTGAGAATCATTACAAGCATTATAGATATGTTACAAATTGTCACACTTTATCCAAGGGTCAAGAACCAATTTGATGTAATAGTTAAGTTACAAGGCTAGAGGCTGAAAGGCCATGAGTTCTAATCCAATTTACACATGAAGCCAGCTGGGTATCACTTTCTTTCAGCCCTAGGAAGGCGGCAATGGCAAACCACTTCTGAGATCTTACCAAGAAAACTTCAAGAACTTGGCAGGCAGTTGCCAAGAGTCAACACTGACTCAAAATTGCATACACACAAAACAACGATTCAGACCAGAAACAACTAGACACTCGTAAGAATACAGTAATTCCTGATAAGTAATTCTTTACTAAATAAAAGGTTGGGAAACTATAGATTCTTACAACTGTTGTGCTTTGAGAGCAAGAATAATATCCAAACGCTTTTGTGACTCTTTCTCGTTGTTGGCCTATGTAATGTACCATCTGGCATCATTTCTGCAGGAAAAATGGTTGCCATCTAGCCTTTGCATTTACAATGTTCAGGTTTGTTATTATGTTATTTTCACTGATCATGTGAGAACTAACACAAAGCTGGCCCCCTAGCTGGAAGAGTTTCAAATTTAGTGGCACATACAACTTATATTTTAAAAGAGAAATCATATGAAAACTCTGTTTTAATTATGTCCTGCTGGCATGGCTCTCAAAAAGCAATTGCTTTCCAGGGTCATCAAACTGTTCTAAGACAGATGCATGCATACCAAAAATATAGCCCCCATGCATGTTTATGCTCATGGAACCCATACTGAAAAGTGTTCTCTTTCTCTCCTTCCCTCTCCCTCTGCCTCTGCCTCTGAGAATCTGATGCTACGTTCTTCTGCATAATAGCCTTAATATTATTTATCTGGAGAGAACTCTTGTCCATGCTCTGGAAGACCAGGAACATCAATGTTCCCACCTCAACTAGGTCTGAAACAGTTGTCTGAGATCTTGCAAAGAAACTGGGGTTTCTTTTTCTAGCCAGTGAAGGGAGGGTATAACCCTATGGGCAGGAGTGACATTTGTTCTATCATAATGAGAAATTTTAACTCCGGCAAAGTGAAATATGGATATTAAGGTACAGGTGCTTAAAACAGAATCCATCCTCGGTGGTTAGGCCTTTATCTTTTACCATCTGTCAACTGAAATTCTTAAGGTGACTGCATCAAGATTATCCTGTAGTTCCATCTTCAATCCAGACAGAGGACCAACAAGGATATTGTCATACTCAATCATGACATGTACTACTTCAGGCCTAGATTTTCTTTTTAAAGCATTGTTGTTTCCAAAAACTATTTTCATTTTCCACCACAATGTGTCACAAAGCCATGCGTTCTCATTTTGTCATGTCTCTGGGGAATGACATATCAGGTTTGTGATAAGACACATCTGCTTAGGTCATTTATGTTTCTTAAGATCCATCAACATGTCACTGACTGGTTGAGTCAAAGGGACAGGAAATGTTAAAGACTAGGCACATCTTTTCAGTTAGGGAGATGTAAAAGAAAGTTAAGGAGTTCTGTTCGGAAAATGGAAAAGATGGACAGCAAAATTCACCAACAAAGTGATTCCTTATTTGCTTATTTTTTCAAAAAAATAGTGTTGACTTTGATTTTTGTTTTCAATGTCACTTTTGCACCTCATCTCCTAACTAGTTTTCTTATATAACCACCATGGAATGTATAGGATATTCTCCTTAAGATGATCCTTGTGCAATCTAATTTGATTTCTTTGGACTTGCACAAAAGAATGTTCATTATTAAAATCAATTATGCATTTTGATTTTTAAAAACATTTTGAAGCAGCTGTTGCTAGATCTTTCTCTAGTTTGAAAACTGCTCCATCCAGAATATTTATAGCAATTATGAATTGTGGATACAGTGCTGTGTCTCTTTCAACCTCTGATGTCTATGCATTTTATTGAAATAACTATTTCTAAATTTTTAATTATCTATTGCCTAAACTAGCACCCATATTTGTCCACGTTAATTTTGATTGAGATGCCACCCTTATTAAAATGGTATTATTATTTAGCTAAGATGAGAAGGATGAAGCGTGTTTATCGAACACTTGGATAATGAAAAGCTAAGTGTGTTTATTCACTCAAAAAAAAAAAACTTGAAAAGTTTTATTTCACTTAAAAGAGACAGAAAAAAGCTGACACTCCATAAAAAATTCATGTACAGCCTTAATTCCCCCCAAATGTCTTCAGTAATTGGATAAAATTTCTAGCAAGTGCCAGGTATTTAGGAAAAAAAATGTCTCCTGACTTTGGTGTTATAATCCAAAAAAACTCTCATTAGTTCTTGCGATGTATTTAAATATAATTTCTCCCTCCTAAGTATTAAGGTGATGAAAAAAGATTTTAAAATGATCCTATAACCGTCGCTACAAGTATTTTACATTCACTGACCTTTCATGTAATTTGGTATGTTCCTTTGGATGTCTATTCCAAGTATGTTGGGTTAGAACTTGATTTATAAACAGTATTCACTTGCGAACTTTTTGCATACTTTTGTGCATGCAATCATATTCTGTTTCTGGTCACTTGTCACTTACGTGCAACTTTTTAAAACACTTTGTTTTATACAAATTGCCATTCTTCCTCTCTTTTCCAGCTTTTGAAGCTAAAATGTAAGGAATTTATATAGGCCTTTCAGTCTATGAAAGAAGGACAGATGGCTCTTGCTTAATGACTTCCCTCTTTAGCGACTGACAAAGTTACAGTGTTACTGAAAAAGTAACTTTATGACTGGTCCTCACGCTTATGACCATCACATATTCCCCATGGTCATGTGATTGAGATTCAGGCGCAATTAGCAGGAATTTACAACTGTAGCAGCATCCTGCCATGATGTGGTCACAATCTGTGTGCTTTTGACAAACAGAATCACAATGGAGAAGCCATCAGTAAAGTCGTAGGTACCATTCACGTGATGTCTCACTTAACAACTGCAGGTATTTTGCTTATTTAACAACCATAGCAAAACCGTAGAAGTTGTCAAGCAAGTGAAGTTGATTTCAGTCATGTGATGTGTCACTTAACAATCATGTCACTTAGTGATGATTTTACTAATCCCACTTATGGCCATTAAGTGAGTAATACCTGTACGTGATTTCTAGCCCTTCAGGAAGTCTAGCAGTTCTTACCTGTGTAGGGTAAAACATAGGCCCAGGGATAACAAAAAATGGAGCAGCCTGCCCCACTTCCCTAACACAAGCTCTGGAGCCCCAGGGGTTTTTGAAAAAATAAGAGCCAATATCAGGCACAAACGTCTAGGTCCACATGTGAAGATTCAATTAAACTGATTTATTGCTATAGCATATGCACAAGTATCTTCTCAACTAGTAATCAACACCCCCTTAGAGTTAGATAAGGGTCAGCAGCACTAAAGGCAGGAAGGGGGAGGACTTCATCCATTTGCAGCTACGAAGAGATTCTAGGCCGATTCCTCTTTTAATTCTGCATACAGGTTCTGTCACTCCTTCTCCCACAGTTAGTGCACAAGGGTGATGCGAGATGAAGGAGATAGGGTGGTGTCCAAGGGGTGGGAAGTGGACCCAAGACCTGAGGTGTCCCCAAGGGGTGGGAAGTAGAGCATGGGTACCTCAGGGGGGTGGGGGAGGCCCAGGGCTGGCAACCCTAGAGCTGCTCTAGGCCTCCAAATGCCTCCCTCACCTCGGAGAAACTTTGTACTCTGCTTAACAACTACACCAGGGAAAGCAGAGTGAAGATTATTAAACAAGGCAATCAACTGGTCCCCTCACTTAACGACAATCACTACTTGCAACCATAATGGGCAGGTTCCATTACAGTTGTGATCCTTCTGGAAGCCATAAACTGCTTGAATCATAACTTGAATAAAATCAAATGGATAAGTTGAAATATCACACTAAGACATAAACCATAGTTTACAAATCACCTGTGACTGGGTTCCCATAATTTTTACCAACCCCCCCCCCCAAACAAATAAACACATTACATCTTACATCAGAACCCAGAATGAGAAGGTTGTTTTTTTTACTAAAGTAGAAATCAGAATCCCACAAGGCACTTTATAGTTTGATACTGAATATATATATTTTAGTTGTGCATTAAGAAACATACTATGATTGCATAACTTTCAAAATAGAAATAAACTCCCGTGGTTGCTAGAGATCTCTCAAACAATGCAAACAAATATACCTGCTATCAACTGTTCATTAAGCAATCCAGAATATAAATTGTTCCTTATTCCCCCATCTTATTTCTGTGCATTAGAATCCTCTTTCCAATTCTACTTGAAGTTAGTACAATTTCTATAGTAGAGGGTGGGGTTTTTTTAACCCTTGGTACCTACTGGCAATTCTAATCCTTCACTGCCCTTGTCATTGGTGTCCCTTTCCAATCTTCTCAGCAAAATGATGTTATCCTTAGCAAGACCTTCTGATCAAGTCCTGATTGTTTCAGTTTTATTGAGGAATTTTCCTCCAAAACAGTTATTTTCCTTGATAGTATCTTTTAATCACACCAGGAGCCATGGTCATTTCAAGCTCAGTTGTCCCAGTGCAAAATGATCTGCAACTTCCTAAGGTTCAATAGCAGGAAAGTATTTAATGCTATCTTATCTGAATCCCCTGAGTAAAACAGAGGTTTCGTCTCTTAATATTCCATTATGTCTGACATGCTCTTGTCAGCCATGCATAGATATTGAATCTTGCACTCTGGCCTTGCAGGTTATCATGTGTGCTTCTCCACACACACACACCCAACTCCCACCCCAACGTTCTACCACTGTATTCAGCTTCAGATTTGATGCTGGAAAATCTCTTCTTTTGCTCACCAGCTTAGGGAGAAAGAAGCACTTTTTAAAAAAGGGGTATGGACTCAGGGGGGAAAGCTAGGGACAATATTTCCTGTTCCCTATGAACAGCCCTGCTCACCGATCCTTGGTTCCAGGCAAATCATCAACTGCTTACATGGCGTGATGGCCTCACGTGGAAAGGGTCAAAAATATATGTGCCGGACTCCCAGCGACTGGCCATATTGCACAGATGCCACAACGCCCAAACTGCTGGGCATTTCAGCTTCCTGAAAACCCTTCATTTAATGAACTGCCAGTTTTGGTGGCCAGAAATGAAGAAAGACCTGGAGGACTATGTATGCAGCTGCCCCGTTTGCACCACAATGAAAAAACAACCAGGAAAGCCTCCTGGTCTCTTACAGTTAGTAGCAAATCCCAACCGACCCTGAGAACTGGCTATGGGTTTTATAGTGGACCTTCCAGACAGCCATGGCAATGCCATGATCTGGACTGTCAGAAACTTGTTCTCAAAGGAAACCCACTTTGTGGCCTGTCCTGGGCTCCCATCAATCCGTAAACTAGCAAGGCTCTTTATTGCCCACATATATTGATTGCATAGGATCATCTCCGACAGAGGGGTGCAGTTTGCTGTGAAATTTTGGTGGGGATTTCTGAAGATGGTGGGGCCCTCACAAGGGCTCAACTCGGCGTTCCACCCTGCTACTAATGGGGCGGCCGAAAAGACCAACTCAATGGTGAAACAATATCTACGCTGCTATGTGAAGTACCAGCAGATGGACTGGGCCAATCTGTTGCCATTCACCAAAGTGGCCTATAAGAACTTGGTTTATAGAAGCACCAGGTTCACCCCCTTCCAAATCGCAAACAGAACCAATTTGTCCCGATAACCGAGTGTCCTCGAGAGGTTCCTGTAAACGTGGGGCTGAGGGACTGAGTGGGAGCGTGCCAAGGAGGCATTGGAAAAATCGGCAGAAGCCTATAAAAATCAAGCAGATAAGAAACGTAGGCCCTAGGGCCCTTTACGGTGGGGGAGCAAGTGTATCTCTGCACAAAATACCTTAGGCTCACAGTATCCAGTAAAAAGTTAGCACCAAAGTTTCTAGGGGCTTTCCCAATAGTACAGGTAATCAATCCCATTACAGAAGAGCTCAAACTACCCCCACTTCTGGGCAGGACCCACCCTGTGTTCCACAATAGCCTCTTATGCCCAGTGAGAACAGCTACCATACGGGGACCCCCACAACGGGCGCCTCCTATCCAGGTGGGAGGGATACTGCACTATGAGGTGGGGCGGATATTGGACTCCCGTAGACATAGAGGATAAATCCAATATCTGGTACATTGGAAGGGATATCCCCTATTAGAGGTGTCATGGGTGAGGAAGGAGAATATGAGAGTCCCTCAACTGATAAAGTGGTTTCACCGACAGAACCTGAACAAACCAAAGGGGGGGAGGTATCTAACAGTGTTCTTTATCTTCCAGGTGTTGACCCCCTGGTAGAGGGCCCCGAACTGCCAGATGGCCCAGGCCACCATTTAGGCGGGAGAGGAGAGACCGTGCATGCATGGGCAACAACGGCCATGCTGCTTGGTGCACTGAGGGGAAGGAGCTCGACACGAAGGAGCCTGACCCACCTACATGCCTGCATCGCATGCCCGCATCCCTGAGGCTCACCAGTAACCAGCTCCGGGCAAAACAGCTGAGCGGTGGCTCACAGCTGAGCGTCGGGGTGTGGGTGGTGGCTCCAGGTGGAACAGCTGCTCGTCGGATCGCAGCTGAGTGTCGGGGTGTGGGAGGAGGCAGGCACTGAGTGCAATAGGATGAGATGGGTGGCTAGAGGTATGACCAGTAATTAACAGTGTATGGGCAGTAATTAGGAAGGACGGGGTATAGGTGGAGCACATTTAAGGGGTAGGCGAACTAACCATGGCAGCACAAACTTTGTATTTCTGTTTGGATGGTCACTTCATGCCGGGTCTGCAGTTCCAGTAAACATTTAAAAACCAACTTGTGTTGCTGGCTTTTCTTATGCAGGACACCAGAACGTGACATCAGGATTAGAACTCATAGCCTTCTGGTTTCTAGCCTGGTGCTTAACCACTAGAATAAACTGACTGTCAGATGAATATGTCCTGATGTAACTACCCTCTTTTTATACTACAGTATGTTACCAATGTCAGTGATAGATGAAGTCCCTATTGAGGTTATTGTGTTTTGTCAATCAAATCTGATCATTATCACAGGCTACTACTTCACATGAAGATATCTTTTCACTTTTTGGAAAATGTACCGTTCTCATTTTCTCATATAAAATAAATAAAGGCATGTTGGTGGAAGGTTCAATTCTTGAAAATAAATGAGGTTTTAATGTTACTTCTCAACAATATCCCAGCTGTAGACATAGATATTTCACTCAGTAAAATCTAACTCACAAACCAGTCAAAGTTAAGTGCTTTGTAAGTCCTAGTGGTATAAAAAGGAGAAGCAGCTTCATTGAAAGCTGTGCAGGAGACTATAAAATTTCTAAAATGCCACCAAGCCACACCTATGGTAGCACCAGATACTGCTGACAGTGTAGATTCAGACAAAGAAACTATGAAGTGTAATTTATATGCAAATGAAATGTTAATCTACAAGACTAAACCTCAGTAAGGTAAGTCTGTGCCAGACAAAAATCTTTTGGACCTTAGGCCATTCTATGACTTTCACTTTTTACAATTTGTGTGTCTCTCTGTCAGTTTCCAACATTGTAAAATTCTAAACATTTCACAGTGCTGTTCCCCAGCTTTGGATATGATTCTGTCCTTGGGACTAATGGATAACTAATATCCCAAATCATTCTGTATAAGAATAAGACCACTATTATCAGGCAATAATCATGACTGAAAACAACAAGATATACTGCAGTATAATTATGTATATTAGTATGGGAAGGGAATATTTGTCTCTTCTGCTTGTGCTGTTTAATTTCTTTCTGTCTGTCTGTCTCTCTCTGTCTCTCTCTCTTTCCCTCCCTCTTGATTGCAGCAAGTAGTGTACATTTTCAGATTTTTTTCCTCAACTTCTGTGCTGTCAGTCTCCACTTCAAATGCACAAACTACTTAAGGATACTTATTATTCTTTGTCACATTAATGGTACATTACAACTTATGTACATAGGCTAAGACTGTCTTATCTTTAGAGTGTATTGTGTCTTTATACAAAAGAATGTTATTCTGCTAATTTCATTTGCATTTTTTAGTGTTTGCATTGATAGATATGGGAAGTTGCTTTTTAAAAAGAAGGTAAATTTAATGTTCTTCCATTTATCAATCAATCAAACTTTATTATGGCCTTTACAATACAATAAAAATACATAACCCTATAATTATTAACAAAACTAAACAAACTAAACAAACTAAACAAAACTAAAATGTAGACATAGAATGCAATAAAATTACCTGAAATAAAGTAATATAGTACAGTATGCTCTCTGCAGTTCTTTAAAATTAGATCAATATATGTCTTCTGAGATTCCCTGTAGAGAGCCACAAACAGGCAAATGGCTTAGAGCAGCGGCCTCAACCTTTCTGGCACTAGGGACCGGTTTCAGAAGAAAAATGGTCTTCCATAGACCACGGAGGGTTTTGGTTTTGCATGCAACCTAAATCCCGCACATGTGCTGATGAAGCTTCACTTGCCAGCTCACCACTTGCATGACTTGGGTCCTAACATGCCATGGACCGGTACTGGTCTACAGCCCAGGGGTTAGGAACCCCTGGCTTAGGGTTCCATGGAGCCATTTGTACATAGCCATAAAGTCTGCTGAAAGGGAATGTTTTTATACTGCCCCCACAAGATCAAGAAAGGTAGTGCCTCTAACCTGGCCAAGATGAAATCCCAACAAAAGTTCTGAATTAGAATTGAAGACAGAAAAGATACTGATACATGTCGATTTAAGAAACTCCATGAACTCCAGGTTTAGATATTAGACTAGTAAAGTGAATGTCCCAGATAAGTTGCTTAAGATGACTCCTGACATTTTTAATGGACACAGATGCTCCAAAGAAACTGAGAATATCTGTAATATTTAACATTAGACGAACAATCAAGAAGCAAACAATACCCCAAATAAAGGAACTGCCAAACAAAACTAATAGTAAACAATAAAGGAATCACCAAGACTATTGCCACCAACAGGGCAAGCCATTAGAGTATAAAATGAAAGCAAGCCCCATTCTCTGCTAACACTGATGATGTTACGTAGTTTGGTAATGAAACGTCTGCAATAAACAACCAAGCTCAGAGAGCACCAGTTCCTATCTGAAACTGGAAAACATAGTGATATATCAGTCAAGATTTTACATTATTATTGCAATTCACTCAGGGCTGCCTTTAAAGACCATCTGGAACCTGCAGTTGGTACAAAATGCAGCAAGCCATGCCTTAACTGACATCAGATGCCATGAACTCATTACACATGTGCTACAGGTCTTGCTTTGGTTGACAAAGGTTTCTGGTGCAATTCAATGTATTGGTTTTAACCTATAAAACTTTATAGGCTTGGTGCCAAGGTATTTTCAGAATGATCTACTTCAACTAAAATCAACTCAATCAGCAAGAACATCTCCGAGAAAATTACTTTGTAGCTCTCTACTACTACTGTGAATTTGGGAAAGTGAGGCCAGGAGAAAACAGGGCTCACTAATGTCCCCATAATTTGGAATAGGGTCTCCCAAGAAGTAGATCTGCATCATTATTGTCCTTCTGGAGTTTTTCTAGTAGGATTTTTAATTTAATTTATTGAGGGAATGCCACATATGTTTACCTTCCTCTGTGAAGGAATTGGGCAGTTTCAAAATTTGATTAAATAAATACCTTGCTTGGTCACTATTTTTTGTATTTGTCCTAATACTATACGATGGGTCATTTAAGCTTTTATATTTTGCATTTATACTTGAACCCACCTGAGAACTTGATTGCAACAGTTGGGAGAAATCTGCAGCAGTTGGGAGAAATCTATTAAATAAATAAACAAATAGACAATATAAAATAGTGGAAAGAGATGATTTAGCACGTTGCGCAGATCTTGCTGCGGCAGCAAAACAAAGCAGTTTTGCAGTTGCCATTTTGTCCCAGCCCACAAGCAGGTCCACAGAGCTCAAAAGGTAAGTGCGATGGGGGATGGGCATGTAGGAGCAGGCCCAAGCGCTAGTGTCCCTGTGGGGTGGGGTAGGGACAGAAAGGCAGAGGGCGCCACAGCATCCCTGCAGTCAGCCATAAAGGCGAATGGCTGCAGTGCACCCATTGCAATATGTAATTTGGGGCCATCGTTTGTAATTTTGGGCCGTCTGTTGTATCTTTGAGCATTTGTTCAATCACATGTCATATCTCGCGGACCACCTGTATTTGTTTGTTTCTATTTATAGGCTATCCAAAAATATATATGGATCATGGGAGAAAATCTCATCATGCAATTTATTTAGCAAGCCATGTTTTTTTAAAAAAAATTTTTGACCCAACTTTGGACAGATAACTCCTTCAAACAGAAAACTCTGAGAACCCTTCAATAATACTTTATAAAATGTATACTTTGGTTGAAACGCTCCATTTTTATCTCACAACTTTGTTTGCTTTCTTTACTTCGAAAGTCATCTTGTGGCAAGATGGACTGGAAGCAAATTTAATTAATAAAGAAATAAATAAAGCATTTCATGACTACACCGATTCTGTCCTTAATGTTCTGAGATGAAAAGCTGATCAGACATTTCTTCACTGCCTGGGTTATATGCTGTATACTCTGTTGGGAGGGCCTTTCAAGTTATATTCTGAAATGAATGAAAAATTATTTCATTAACAAATAAACAGTTTGCAGAAAAGAGTGGGGCAAAATGTTTAGCAAATACAATAGACAGTTGTTTGAAATAATACTTCGGCAAATTAGTTTTGTTCCAGACTTAAAGAAAGATCAATATACCTAACGTTGCTGTGGATATTAAAAGTTTATGTCTTTCAGTTTGTTATCTAGACTGCAGCAGAACTGAATTGTTTCATTTTAGCTCTCTGTCTTGTCTTTGCTGCTAACAATAACAGAAGGCTCACCAAAGCTTTTGGTCTGAGCACCTACAAGGACTTAGCAAGGAACAGGCTCCTTAGAAGGTGCTAAACAATTACAACAACAGAAAATCCTTTTTGCAGAATTTATGGACTGTTTTCCAGAGAGGACACGACAGCAAGGCAAGGCTGATAAATGGGGCAGGTGAAAGGATGAAATAACAAACATTTTAGCAGAAAACATATGTAATCTCACATCTCCAAATCCCACACTGAATGTCTCCAGGATAAAGTACTAGTTGCCAAATTAAGGTAATCTTTTTAAATTTTATTTCATTTTGCAAACCTGTATACTTAACTATAAAATCCTCTAAGCTATATATTTGTTACTAAGCTATATACTAAGCCGGGAAAAATATGTCTTTATTCCAACATTTCAGTATATTGGATCTTATAATTATTGCATTTTTCCTGGATTTCCAATATGCACCAAGGCAGCAATATGCAACTGAGGTAGCTATGGGAGTGGGAGGTGAAGTCAAAAAAATCAAGGTGGCAACTACTAACACACAACCAAAACTGTAGCATTTTTACATGCAACATACACAAAAGGAGGTAGGTCCTCAGTCACAAGGGGTGGCAGTGTAACGATTGGAAATGTTGTGCAGCCTCAGGACCTGGATGATCCTACCATCACTGAAGCAGCATGAATTCAGCTTTCTGTCAGAAAATTCTGCACAAGATTATTAATCCATCTCTCCATCATCTGAATCACAAGTCATAAAGCAATGCCAAATGTGCAAGGCACAGAATAGATGAAGATCCAATTCAATGTTTTCAAATGGCCAAGTCAAAGTCCAGATCTATACTCAAAAGAAACGTTGTGGTGAGAACAGAAATAAACAGCTTATGCTAGAAAAACCTGAGATACTACTGAAATTAAGCAATTTACCACAAAGGAATAGGCTAAACATCCAACAGACTACTGTGATAATCAATTACAGACAGCTTTTGGTTGCCATTATTACAGCTACAGATGGTGAAACCATTTATTGAAACCAGTAGGGTGATGATTTGTTCATCTTGGCACACAGCACCTTCGATATTATTTTTTATGAAATAAGTGAAAAAGCATCAAATGTTGGCATTTCTTGTTCAGTCAGACAGCCTTTATACGTATATCAGTAGCACTCAAGTGAAGCTCCAGTAACATTCAGTGGCAAAGATAAGCAGAAATGGAGGAAAGGGAATTATGTGAAATATAATGCCTACGGAGGGAATGGATTTCCAGGAAGCAGGGAGCACATTCCAGAAAGTAGGGAGAGATAGGAGGTAGCACAACCCAGAGCTGAATAGGAGACAGAGGAAGAGAGTAAGGTTAGCCGCTCCCTAGAATCTCCCAGGGTGTATCTGTTAGGGTGAGAGTAATAAAGATTTAGTCTGGCAAGATTCTGTCTATTTGGTGTGAGCAAATAAAGAATTGAACTTTGACTGAATTGTTCTATGCCATTCTTGGGCTTAGCTTGACAGATTAATCCCTTTTCACAGAATGGCAGTTGAAGGAAGGACTTGAAAGAAAAAGAAGTGTGACTGATTCTTGTCTATTATTTGTAGTCAAGTCAGTGAGAAAATACTTAATAATGGTCTTTATATCTTCTGATGTTTATCCTAATTCCAAACAATTCTCAATCTTTCAATCAATCCTTAGTCCAGTTTCTTAAACCTTTGCCTAAAAGATTTTCCTTTTAAAGCCTAAGCCATTAATCTCCACCCAACTCTTCCTCTAACAGCAAACAATGATGATGTTATTAGTTTTTTGTATGTCATTTTGGAATTAGACATAGAGGCAGTATTATTCCACTTTTCCTTGCTTTAGCCATAGCTCTATAGCAACTTTCCCAATTTGGAAAATATGCTTTCAGCCTCCATTAGCCAAGTCATCACTGATATTGGGTATTGCTAATGGAAACTAGAATCAACACTATCTGGGAAAATATAGATTCCTCATCCTGCCATAAGGAGAACAAATATTCAGGGAGGAATTCCAACAGAGCCTTTTACTTAAAATATGGTTAGGATGATGCTTATATTATGCCCCATAAATCAACATGCACATTTAATCAAGAAATCTGCAAAGATAACAGTAGGACGACAACAAAACAAAACAACAAAACAACAACAATAATAATACAATTGATAGGAAGAACAGAAAAATAATGACAATGAATCGTGCCCTTCATCCTCGGAGCTGCATTAACAGATTCCACCTACCAAGGCAAATAGGCGGGAGTGGAATGTTGCAAGTACATCAGATGGTTGAAGAAGGAAAAAACACTTTGGAAGAATATCTGAAAGACAATGAAGAAGATGCACTGAAGTTAGTATGCCAGGAAGGCTTAGTGACTACTGGAGAGACCAAACTGGCCTACAAGAAAGACCAAATGAAGAACAGAATGGAGGCATGGAAAGACAAAGCACTACATGGCCAGTACATTTTAAAAAATAGCAGGGAAAGCAGATAAATAACAAGACCTGGCAATGGCTAAGAGCAGGAAAGTTGGAGAGAACTGATGGGACCATAAAATAGAGAAAGTCATAGAAAATGTAGAAGTTAATTGCTCTGGGATTTTAGAATTCAAACAGACAGGCACCTGCCACATAACACCCTGGACTTAACAATTGTTGATAAGAAGGACAAAAAAAGGCTGGATAGTGGATGTGGCAGTAGAAGAATTGGAGAAGGTAACAAAATACAAAGACCTACAAATAGAAATAATGTAGAACAACTGTGGCAAAGGCAAGCAAGGGTAGTACCAATAGTAACAGGTGCCTTGAGTGCAATCCCAAAACAACTGGAGCACCACTTGAACACCATTGGCATGACAAATTTGCTATCAGTCAATTGTAAGAGGTGGCTTTCCTTGGAACAGCTTCCATCCTGCAATGATATAACACCATCAAACATCCAAATCTGTCTATCCCAGGTCCCTGGTAAGGACTTGATAGGTAGACAAAAATGCCAAATCCAGTCTGAACATCTGGCTGACTGTTGTTAAGTGAACCACTGAAGTTGTTAACATGGTTGCTAAGCGAATCTGGCTTCCCCATTGATTTTGCTTGTCAGAAAGTTGCCATCGGTGGGGATATAAATATGAATTAGTTGCCAAGCATCTTTTGATCATGTGACCATGGGGATGCTGCAAAGGCCATACGTCACTTTTTTCAATGCTATTGCAACTTCGAACTGTCACTGAATGAACTGCTGTCAATTGAGGACTACTTGTAGGTAAATAAAAATGCCAAATGCAGTCTAAACTTCTGGCGGGCTGTGCACCCCACAGTAATGATAATGGATATAAAATGGCTTTTCTGTATCTTGCATTATATTTAACATTTTCTACTAATGCATTTATTTGTCTGTCTCTCATCTATGATATGAAACCATCAGACAAATAGCAAGTGGCAACTGCATTTTTGAAGGGAACCCACATGTATTCAGAAGTGCTGCTACTTGCCAAGAAAAGTCACTGCATGGAGAGGGAGAAAATTAGACTGTAGAAGTGGCTGCTGCTCTAAATGGAAAAGGTGCCAAACTGGTTTGTAGCTTAACTGTGCACTGATTGGCTACCACCTTTTCCCAAATGCAAGACTCATTTTCAGTGTCAACTGTTACAATACTCTAAGGTAGCAGACAGTTCATATGGAGCAGGTCCTGAGTATCCAGTTGGTTACCTTTGCCGTTTGAAAGCATCGTTACCTGAAGAATTGGTTCAGGAGGGGACTGTTATGGATGGTCTCTTCTGAACGTGTAAGTTTTGGTAGCTGTTCAAGGAAGATAATTTCTGATGTCAAACCTGTACTTTACAGCCAACAGAAAGAACTGTGGAAAACTGATCATCATAATTCTGACATCTGACCAGTAGTTATGTATTATCCAACATCTGATCAAGTTCAACATTCACAATTCAATTCTATATTCACTTACCTGAAAATATGTTCCATTGAATGCCATTTCATTCTTATTTTTGGGGTATACAGTAGAACCTCCTGTCACGACCATAATCCATTCCATGACTTTGGTCGCAACCCAATTTGGTCGTAACCGGAAGCGAGACTGACTACACATGTGCGTTTAAAAAATGCCGCAGAAAGCAAAATTGGCAGGGAAGGGCAAACTGTCGAGGCTGCATTTGATCGCCACACGAGTATTTGTTCAAGACCAGATGCAAAAAAAATTCCGAAATTTTTCATCATCACCCAGTTTGATCATGGTCAGAAGCATTCATGACCAGAGGTTCTACTGTATATGTATAGATACTTATTTACCTACAAATAGTTTTATGCAGACTCCAATACTTAGAATGATGAAAAATTTCAAGGAAAATGCACATTCAAACTTTGAAATGAGCCTCCCGGAGGCTTTCTGTCATGTTGAAATATTCATGATTACGGTATTTACAAAAATACAGGAGGAACATAATGGTGGAACATACATTCAAATATTCAGTTCTTCCACATCAGATTTCTAGGGAAATGGACAGCATTTTAAAATACATCTCAGGGTATTTTTCTTCTCAATTTACCTTCAAAGCTTATCCATACTCCAGATATTTGCAAAGTATTCAGCCATTTTCTTTACTTTTGTTAAGGCAAATTATTGGGAGTTAAATCTCCTATTAAAAAAAGGAAATTTTGCCATAATTAACCTATTTATTAGCAAGAGCAACTCTGAATTTAAAATATCCTACCCCAAGAAAGATAATACAAACAGAAATTTTATCTGCCCAATTATAAATTCTCAGCTAATATTTTTAAAATCTCATTTAATGGTATAGTATTTGTTAACTACGGTATTAATAAAGCTCTATCACTGACTGTTTATCAAAACAGAAAGGAGATATAAACTTAATAAGCTTATACTTATTGTCAGGCAGAACAGACATTATTATTTAATAAACTATATTAAATCTTGCACAACATTAATAGAATAAGCATTCATAAAAATCCTTCAACCCAACCTCAATCTTAATGTATTTGGAAAGTTTTAACTTTTGCAGAGGAAGAAGAGTTGTTAATTAGTATTTCTTAAATAGTTTTCAGACAAAATGAAGATAATATTCACCATGAAAATGACAAATGCTTATCATGTTTAGAAAAAGGGAATCTTGCCAGTTTGTGGCTTGGTTTCTTCTTTATCTTGTAATCTGAGACGAATGATAAATTTGCTCAATAAATAGGTCAACTGGATTTGCAAATGTTTGTCCAGATTCTCTAGCATGGTGGGGTTGAATTTTTTTTTCAGGTAGTATATGCCTATCCACTCTTAATCCATGTAAAAGACACACATATCCCTTTTTCTAATACTTTCTCAACTTATGAAGTCTTAGGTATCTTTTTTCAAAAGCAAATCGTGTTTAGTGGCACTTACTTGCAAGTAAATACAAAGGATTTTGCATTTTTATGGATATTATGGATAATTATGCATTTGAACAATAAAATATATGTAATGTATAAAACCATTGTGCTGTCTTAGCTATATACATGTAATGAAATAGCTAATATTAAGGAAGCATTACTCTTTTGCTCCCTGAAATTATAAAGTGTTAAAACATATATCTTTGATGTCCTATAAAAGGCACCGATACACATAGTTCTGTATTGGTGATGTCTTTATTCATCTGAGAAATGAGAAATGCATGGCTTTCAAAAAATCCCTTTAGCTGTATATGATCTCAATTGCTGTGCCATGATGATCACTCTCTGAACTGAGCATTGAATCCAACTGCCTAGTCTGATTCACACACACTTGCGAACACCACTCCATTCTGGTGGATTATCATTATTTTAACATGTACACTATTTCCATTTCCGCATCAGAGGTGATGTTAAACGATACAAAAACTCTGCAAGTAATATTTAACCAGGGATGCCTATTATTTCCCCAAAACCTGATGACTATGCATGTAAGAACTCAACCTCAGCCTACAGTCACATGACTACTTATTTAGAATAGATCTCATTAACTTCCGACATGATTCCATTCTATATTCAAATCAGACAGGCACTTGTTCCATAAAAATTCATTGTGTCTTCTCTTCCAGTTCCTCATCAGATCTAGTTAAAAAAAAATCCTACTGGAGTTCTTACACTTTTGCCCTTGGATCGCAGATCCCTTTCATGCTACTGAACAATGAAAACATACTCCATGGCCCACTATCCAAAATCCATGAGACTATCCAAAATAGACTTTGAGTGCAGTCTTGTTGGTCTGTCTTGATCAGCTAAGCAGTATGGGAAAACCCCAAACCTTTCCAGACCTAGTGCCACAACCTGCTCATTTCTCTGGTTGGGTACTTAATATTAATGCCTGATTATCTCCAGGGAGCTAAACTGTTGAACTGTACAAGGAATTATAGTTAATTCCCCCATTTGGACTGAAGAAAGCCTCCCCCTCCCCTTGTATACAGTCTTATTCATATTTCTTTCCTGTTTTGTGATTCTCAATCGCAGTTTTCTAATAACAGATCATTTCTTTTTGTCTAACTTTAATCTGGTCCCGCTTGACAAGAACCATCCTTTTCACTGAAGGGTAAGACCACTTAAAGAAAGGCCAATAAGCCCCAGCGCTGCTCAGCTGACGAGGGTGATTTGTCACCCTGTGCAGTGGTGGTCACACCAATGGATTTATCTCAAGGTAAATGGAGATGCTGAGACCTAGGACCCGGAGCTTTGATTAAGGCCCCCTTTTTGTAGTGTTGATAGATGTTGCTTGTGTTTATCTATTTGAAATGCCACTAAATCTGTGAATACAATGGGAAAAGAAAGTACTTTGCAGCAGAAAACATATTAGTGATTTATGTTTCACTAAGAAGCACAATAAAGAGACAGAGGCTATTAAGGGGAGCTATTTTCATGAGAGATTGCTTCACTTTAATACATTAGCAACCACACCTTGATGAAGACTTCCATGCATGCATAATGGTGTTTACTTTTCTCTTCGGTTTGGTGCAACAAGCAATGGCACTGCCTCGACCCAAATTCTTTAATAAGCTGGAAGGGAGAGCCCCCGGCCAGCCAAACGCATAGTAATAATGTACTTTGCATGTTAATCTTATTTTGAGAGACAAGGGGCAGTCGAACGCGGTGACCCAGGAATTTCATCTGTACTTCCCAGCTCTGAAGAGTTTCAAATCTTGCTGACCATCATTGCCAGGATCTATTTGCCCCCTTTTCCCAGAGAGAACCAGCAGGTGTGACACCGAGCAGTTATAATGCATTGATATCACTTCCAGCATGAATCAATGTCAACAAGACGCACCCATTTAAATGAATAGGGTCAGATGAGAGCGCTGTATCACCCTGACTTAGGTGACAGTTACAAATGCATAACCTAGTATGCATAATAGGAGTGTACAAACCAGTAGAGATTTGTAAACTTGGTTCTTTTCAAGCAGAACTGACCCTACAGGAAGGGAAAAAAAGAGGAGGCAGCTGCGAAGTCTGAAAATAAGTTATTCTATAATTTATGGTATCATACACACACCCAAACAGCACTCAGGAGGGGTTCTCCTCTTAAAGCACAACCACAACCACAACCAAAAGATAATTAGGACAGGCAAGTCATAACGCCTGCCTGACATTCACTTAAAATTAAAAAAGAAAATGTATTTGATGAAAAACACCTTCCTGATGAGTAGGGATGTGCCTTCCTTCAAGCCAGTGTTGACTCCTAGCAATTGCCTGGCTAGACATTGCATTTTTCTTGGCTAGATTTTTGGAAGTGGCTTGCCATTGCTCCCACCCCATTTCCACATTTCCTATATAGGCACATCATCCTGTTACAACTACCCAGTTGGCATTAAGGCCATCGGCTTATGACATACAAGGGATTTCTTAGCATTGGCCCCAGTGAAGGCTGCAAGGGGACCATTTCACTAAAGTCTTCGCAATCTGATGAAAGCACCTTTTCTGGATGGCATTGGGATCTAACTCATTATATTTAACTTATCTATTAACTTCTCTAACTTTTGCGCTATTTATTCAAAACAGACTGATTCATATACATATTAATGTGTTCATACTGCATGTGTGTGTGTGTATGGATATATGTGTGTGTGTGTGTGTACATACATAACACATATTAGATTAATAGAGTTGGAAGGGACCTCGTAGGTCATCTAATCCAATCCCCTGCCCAAGCAGGTAACTCTACCCCTTCTGAAAAATGGCAGTCCAATCTCTTCTTGAAAGTCTCAAGTAATGAAGCTCCCACAACATCCGAAGGCAAGCTGTTCCATTGGTTGATTGTTCTCACTGTCAGAAAATTTCTCCTCATTTCCAGGTTAAATCTCTCCTTGTTCAGTTTCCATCCATTATTCCTTGTCTGGCCTACAGGTGCTTTA